>PGTU02006822.1:0-13910 GCA_002896215.2 Cicer echinospermum
GTCCAGATGAAATCTAGGACCGGGAGAGCTTGATATCATTCTTCTCAAAGTTTATTACTGGTTTTTAGGTTCCGCGCAAGATTTTAAACACTGCATCGTTCTGGTCCGAAATATATAGATTTCGGTCCTTTTTTATCGAAGGGTAAGAAATCCGCTGAAAAGTTTTAGATGAAATCGAGGACCGAGAATCCTATAAACTTATTCTCCTAAAATTTATAATTGTGTCGAGCTCCGTGTCGATTCATAACACTACCATTGTTTGTTCAAAAACGAATTTCGTTCCATTTTAGTCGGGTGGTAGAAATCACCGAATCATACAGGATGAAATCGAGGGACTGGGAAACCCTTATAGCTTCTTCTCCTGATATATAACCGTGGTCCATTTTTGTCGAGGGTAACGAAAATCGTCTAAAAAGTTCATATAAATCGACAACGAGACCCTTGTAACATTCTTCTTCTAAATTATTAACTGTATTTCAGTTCCATGTCAAATTTCTGAACACTAGCCTCGTCTGGTCCGAAAATACCGGATTTCAACATTTAATCTAGTGGTATGAAAATCGCCAAAAATCCAACTAAAATCAAGGGACTGGGAGACCTTATAGCATTCTCTCCAAAATTTATAACTGGTATCAGGGTTCGAGTTCAAATTTCAAACCTAGCCTCGTCTGTCAGGAATACTGATTTTTGTCTATTTTTGTCGGTGGTATGAAAAATCGAGAAAGTCCAGATGAAATCGAGACCAGAAACCCTTATAGCTTCTATCCAAAATTCATACATGTTTCTGGTTCTGCGACAGATTTCAAACACTAGCTATGTCTGGTTCAAAATACAAATTTTGTCTTTTTGTCGAGGGGTACACAATTGCCCAAAACGTCTAGATGAAATCAAGGAGAAGAAGATTCTTTTAGCATTCTTCTCCTAAATTTATAACTGAGTTTCGTGTTCTGCGTCAGATTTTCAAACACTAGCCATCGTCTGGTCCGAAAATACGAATTTCGGTCCTTATTTGTCGGGTGGTACGAAAATTTCCTAAAAAGTCTAGATGAAATCGAAGACCAGGAGACCTTTAAAGAATTCTTCAAAATTCATAACTGTGTTTTGGGTTCCGTGTCAAATTTCAAACACTAGCCCTCGTCTGGTCCGAAAATAGAGATTTTAGTCCATTTTTGTTAGGTGGTACAAAAATTCCCCGAAAAGACCAAATGAAATTTTGGATCTTCTAAATTTATAAATGTATATCGGGTTCCGCGTCAGATTTCAAACACTATCCATCGTCTTGTTGGAAATTAAGGATTTCCGTCCATTTTTGTCGAGGTGTACGAAAATCTCCCAAAAAGTCTATATGAAATCGAGGATCGAGCGACTCTTTTAGCATTTCTTCTCTAAAATATATAACAATGTTTCGCATTTCGGTCAATTTCAAACAATAGACATCGTCTGGATGAAAATATAGATTTGTCCATTTTTTCAGAGGGGTATGAAATCGGGCGAAAAAACCAAATGAAATCGCCGATTGACGAGACCATGTATCCATCTTCTTCTAATTATTACTGTATTTCGGTCTGTCCAATATTCAAATAATAGCCATCGCTGGTCCGAAAATACGAATTTCAATCCATTTTAGTCTAGTAGTTGAAAATCTCCCGAAAAAGTCAAATGAAATCGAGACAAAGGAGATGATGTAGTTTTGAAATATGACGCGGAACCGGAACACAGTTATAAGTTTGGAGAATATGCTATAAGATTTTCTGGTCTGGATTCATCTGACATTTCAGGCAATTTTCATGCTGTGACACCCTAACCAAATAATATATAATTAAAATTATATCATTATTTCTATAAAATTTGCAACGGATAAATAAAAATATGTTTCCAAGAAATAAAAAATTTAATTTTTAATTTAGGATATCAGTTTCTCAAAAATCAAAGGAACACACCTTAACTCTTACTCATAGTGAACTCTCAATAAGCTTGAATTAAGTATAATTCTTGATTAATTCTAAAACCTACTAGTATTATATGGTTTCATACAAAGTCGTTTCAAATAAATAAGTAAATACACATTACAACCTTATTTCCCAGATATCAACCTATCAGAGCGGGGTTCCTCCCAAACTTGAACTTCAAGACTTATTAACATCTGTAACAATTGCGATTTCGCAAACGCAGGCCAAGCGGTCAAACACAAACAACGAAGGAGGTGAGTTTCAAATGTAGGTTAATAGTATAATATATAGTAAGAAGAACACGCACAATTATAATAGACCGTATCATAATCACATTACGATATATCAAAATATTTAAGTAAAATAGTATCATATTATTAACTTCATTTCACTCAAGTAAGATAATCATCTCATTATAATATGCATCAATCATCTAAGAGTAATTATTATTACTTTTGAAACACATTCAATCACCACAAAACAATCACAAGTAAATGCAATGCTATGCATGAGCTTAGACTCTACTCACAATGTGGTACATTCTAACTGAAGACTTGGTTAGGAGGCTTGATACTATGCCACCATCCCGGTGACAGAATTATTCAAATGGCCTGTCCTCATAGATCCCTCTCAAACTCAACTCGAGACACATATATCGCGACAGTCAGGGTAAACGTGTGTTGCGTGAGCTCCCGAATTTGGAGTGCGACCTCCAAGTACCTAGGAATTCCCACACCGAATACCTCAAAGGTCTAACAATCTTGCCTTAAGGCTCGACAGCAGACCGCCACGATCAGGCTCATTCAGTTGACTTCCCCGGAATCACTAGCTTTCAGGCCCTACCTATATGATGAATCAAATAATCTACCACTTCACAAATTTACAATATTTATTTTCTCCCCTCGTTGGTATATGATACTCATTAAACCGTTCATCTCAAACACAAATCGAAATCACCATTATTTCATCAACTATGGGGTTAATTCAATATTCTCATCACAATATCACTATCATTAATCATATCTCATCAAATAAACTCATCACAATTTATAGAATCAATATCATCAATAAAACATCATCATTATCATCACATAAACTTATCATAGATTTATATTATAAATCACACATCATCATCAATTAACTTACATTATACACTACATTCACATAAAACTCATTTAATCAAACATATGCCACTAAATTCATTGAAATCAAATATCACAATGATATCAAATATCATAATAACATCAAATATCACAATAACATTCAAATATCACAATAATTTCAAATATCACGATAATATAAAATATCACAATAATGTTAAATATCACAATAATAAAAATATCACACATTTAACGAAATTAAAATCAATCAACACCTTATAAATATTTCTATTTCACATTTTAATCTCACCATTTTTCTTATTTCTAGATTAATTAATTATCACTCAAGGGCTTTGCCGTACGTAGCGAGCTCCGGATGAATAGTTGGGAATACGGTTTTCCGTTCATCTAACAATATAATTATACTCATGAATTAAACGCTCTCTCCCCCTTACCTTATTTCGACGCTTTCACACACGAATACGATTCCACATGCAAACAGCCTTTGTTCATTGACTCTTTGTCCACCAATCGTTCTAACTCGACAGTTAATGGGTAAACGTTAAAAATAGTTTATGAGAAGATACTCTAAAAACTAAATTCAAAATTCGGTCAGGAGACTTACCATAAATCAGAGAAAAATCATTGATAAATAGCAATTTTTCAACAGTCGTTTTGGCGTTGGTTTCACTCAATCGGGCTACGGTGAAGGAGAACGGTTCAAACTAAGTAATTTAACAAGCGGAGAAGTCGGGGATTTTAGAAAGAAATTTGGATGGTTAAAAATCTGAGGAAGTAGTTCATTTGACTACCTAAATGAATAAAAGACATACTGAAATTTGGACGAGAACGGAGAAACTTTTCATGAAAAATTATCGATCGTCGGTGTCAAACTATAGTTGTTGTTGTGTTCTCTTTGGTTCTACGGCTACTGCAGCTCCTTTCTTACTTTTCTTATTTTTATTTTATTAACATAATTATGGTTAACATAAATGGGTCAAGCCCATTTGTCCCTTATTTAATATATGTTTCACTATTATTATATTTTTAATTTTCTAAAACAAAATTAATTGTTACTTAATCTCATTTTCTTAATACTTCTTCCAAACATCATTAAATTTTCAAAACATTACTAATATTTCATAATTAATATATGGTAAATTAAAGTAATTAAAATAATCAATATAATAAAAACATATTACTAATAATCAAAACTCACAATCAAAATAATATCTACAATTATACTTATTTTCTCAAATACTCACATTATAATAATACCATCATATTATAAAATAGTCAAAATTATAAAATAAATAATATTACACCAACACTTTATATTAATACTAAATCATAATAAATATATAAATCACAATGTCATAAAAAAGTATATAAAATAAAAGAAATCAAACACAATATCAATTCTATCTCAAGATATTATTTATAAAAAAAATAACTAAAAATAGAAAGTAGTTATAAATAAATGAAATATAATAACTACGTGCATACTTAATATCAGTCAAACGCACACAAAAATATTACATTAATTGAGTACACGTATATACACGTAAATCGCATAAAATCTTTTTCTTTAAACTATATATTACACTAAAATACTATTATTTTTCAAAAAAAAATAGATCAAAGAGTAAAATATAAATTTTATTATTTTATATCGCTCATGTACTCTTATATTTATAAAACTAGCACATCATAGAAATCATGCCTATAAGGAAAATTAATCATAAACTAATCAACATATATTATAAAATAATTTTAACACCAAATTAATTATCTAAATTCCTATTTAATTAATAAAATAGTTTATTATAAATTTTGGGGTGTTACAATTATCCCCTTGTTAAAGATTTTCGTCCTCGAAAATTTTCGGTGAGTGAACTAATATTCAACTTACCGCCTCAAGATTCAAACTTAGTCTATAACTATATTTAAGACATTCAATCTCCAATTAAGCACGAACATGTAAATAAATCAACTACATTGCATGATAGACTAACATGACAAAATAATCAATTACACACATAACATTGTATCATCTATTCAATTATGAAAATTAAAATACGATAGATTACTCACTGCAATTTACATATATAAACATAACATATAGATTTTGTCAATATAATGAATGCAGTTCATTTAGTTTGGTTAAATGAAGACATTTCAAGTACGTTGTCAATTTCAACTACAAACCAAATATTACTAGTTTTACTCCTTAAAATAGAGTCTAAATCAATCACCAAACATCAACAAATTTAACTTAGATCTGACAAAGAGAGCAATTTTTAAAATATAAAAACATCTAACAACTTATAATATTATAATAGATTTACAATCAATACTCTATAAAAACGCTGTATTAATTTAGTATATAATCAAGGAGAAAACAAAAAAACTAATATAGAGATACTGTTCCCAATAACATATATTTAATAATTAAATTCATTAGAATTAATATAAGACTGACAGTTTTTTTAACTATTTAAAATAAAATTAAAAGACGTACTTCTAATTCGACGATGAATATCGGGTAGCTAGATTATTCAACTACTTAAGAATATAACTATGGATAATTAAAGTATCTTTAACCGTAGTCAGGAGTGCGAAGGCGGCGCCACAACTCCTACTCTTACTTCAAGTTAAAAACTCACTAATTACACATTGACGAATAATTTATTGGTAATTTACAACTAGTTACAACAACAACTGGAAATGACACTAGTATCAATATATAATATATAACCCGATGAAGAAATATAAAATATTCCTTTAGATGCTCTCGACTACTCTAACTCTATACATCAATTCCCAACAATTAGAACACTTGAAACACGAACAATTTAATATTTACATAATCATATACACATTCAAATAACTAATCAAAAATTAGCACAAGATTTTACGTTCATCTCATAACTCAAACGATGATTCAAAAAATGAAACATATTCTCATAGAGGTCTAATGCTCCAAATTGATCACGATTAAATTTTCTTTTTAGTTAACCATCACTTAAAAGTTACAATCAAATGGAAGCATACATAGATTTTCCAAGTAGAAGATAAGAAAATAATTATTTACTAGAAGATATAGTACATTACCAAACCAAATTGAATCAGTAGTGCAAAAACCACTCTCAAGTTACACACATTTCTAAAAATTAATTTCTAGACTTAAATTATTATTAAAAAAATATTACTAACCATTTAGCACCAAAATAATTAATTGAGAATTCCAAATTTTTCTTTAAATTATTTTTCAATAATTCAAAGTCTAAATAAAAACAACTAAGATAAATCACATTTCTAAATACAATACAAATAAAATAAATCACGAATATTTTAAAAATCTATAGATTTCTAAATAATTATATTCATCAGTGTGTGTACATCAAAAACACATTTAAAAATAAGTATCACTGTAAAAATTATTATTTTCAACTGTATATTTTGAAATAAAAATTTAAACTATATATAGATAGATTAGGAAATCTTACTACAGTTAATTAACACTTCCAAAATCAGTTCCAAATCTATCTTTCTTATTTATCAAACGTTACAAAAAGAAAATGTATTCTATATACATTAAAGTACGTGCACATGACACAAAGCATAAGACATATGATAATGATAATGAATTATACACAATCATAAATCTACAAAATAGTAGCTCCTCTCACACTACTACTGACCTGCTCTATAATACATTCCACAATTTTTATCAAGCACAAATTTGTGTGGCAAACATAACACTACCATCAATTTAAGATTTTGATGTTCTTTCTAATCTAAGAGAACGAAATCTCACCATAAAAAATTGCAATTTTATAATTAAAAAAAAAATTGATAAAATAAATTTTAGTTTCTATACACATAGCAATCTACATGAATCACTCTACACATATCAATCTACATGATACACTCTGTTAGGTTATACTATACAATCTAATGCATACCCCTATTTGTTAGGTTAATTCATAATAAATAAATAAAAATCTACTTGTAAAATACATCAATTATAGAATCCAAATTTAGATAACTTTTCAAAAAGAATTTCACTGTTTGGGAAATTTTTTTAAAAACTTTGTTTTTTTTTCCCCTCTTTTTACTTCTCTTTCTCAATTAATATACATTTATCGTTAGTAACTATTAAATCAACTGGAGAATTCTTAAACTCTAAAACTCTAACATCGAGTCAAACTCTAATGAGTTCATAATATCATAATTAAAAAAAAATCAATCATTTCAAATAAATATCCAATACCCTCACGATTCAATATTTACACCAGCCATAAACCAACATAACAACAACTCTTTTTCATTTTCTAAAAAAAAAACAAGACATAGTTAAAATGCTGTAAATTTTAAAGCTATTTTAAACATTAAATATATAATCAGTAGCATATAATTATTGGTATTTTATAAATCAACAAAATTCAACTCAATTTATTTCTTTAAAGTAATCAAGAGTAACTCAAACAAAAGTTATTTTCATCATATAAAATAGGTAAACTTTAACTCCTTCAAATGTCATTTTTTAAAAATTCTAAGTTTAACACCTCTAATATTCAATAATTACTATTGCTAGTAATATGAATTTCATACTATCTAATCATGAACATTGTAAATTGTTTTCAAAAACCAATATCAAACTTCACTCATCTAGATACAACCATCAACACTTTCAAGTGATTTAAAGTTAACATTCATCATTTAAAATCGATTTTTTTCTTAACACAAGCCAACATAAATTTAAAAATAAGAATTTTTTTTGTCAAAATTAAAAACTTTAAACATAAGAGACATATTTCCTATCTAACTCAAAGTTTAGAACGAAAACATCTTTTTTTTCTAAATTGAGTTTCAACAAGAATAATAATAATTTGAGCCCCCCTAGTAAAAGTCAATACTTAATTTTAAACATATAATTCATACGGGAAATCAATGGTTTCAATCAATTAGTTATTAGATCAAACACTCTAAAAATATATATCAATCTAAATATTTTAAATTGATTAAGGGTGAAATATATAATGGTCAATCAAAATTATTATTTCCAACTATTCATATAAAACAAGAGTGCAAAAATCATAGTTAGGTAGGCAAGCAATATGCAACAAGTAACTAACATAATCTTGTCACAATTAAAATTAACTCAATCTTAACAATTAATTTATGTTATTTACTCACTTAAGTAGGAATTAGGATCCATAAACACAATCAGAGTAAGCAATTAATAAACAGTTAATTAGTAATCTCGAAAATATGTATAATAAATAAAAGCATATATCATCATTAACACAATATATAACGGGAAAAACATCATAGAGAAAATATCATTACACAAGAAAACACAATTCCACGACTGACATTCGTAACACAGAATCGACATTCGACCCACTCGACCTGATTGGACAGACCTGCTCTGATAACACTAATGAGACACCATAAACCAAAATATAATATATATAATAATTTATATCATATTTCTATAAAATTTGCAGCAGATAATAAAAATATGTTTCCAGAAAATAAAAACTTTAATTTTAATTTAGGATATACGTTTCTCAAAAATCAAAAGGAACACTTAACTTCTTTACTCCATAGTGCAATCTCAATAAGCTTGAATTAAGTATATTCTACTTGATTTTATTCTAAAAACCTACTAGTACACTTATATGTTTTCATACAAAATCGTTTCAAATAAATAAGTAAAATACAAACTACAACCCTTATTCCCGGTATCACCTAACAGAAGCGGGGTTCTCCCAAACTTGAACTTCAAGACTTATTAACCTGTAACAATTGCGATTTCGCAAACGCAGGGCCAAGCCAGTCAAAGACAAACAGCGAAGGAGGTGAGTTTCAAAATCAGGTTTAATAGTATAATATAAGTAAGAGAACATGCAACAATCATTTAATAGACCGTATCATAATCACATTACGATATATCAAAAATATTAAGTAAATAGTATCATATTTAACATCAAATTCACTCAAGTAAGATAATCATCTCATTATAATATGCATCAAATCATCTCTAAGAGTATATTATTATTACTTTTGAAACACAATCACCACAAAAACAATCACAAGTAAATGCAATGCTATGCATGAGCTTAGACTCTACTTCACATGTGGTACCATTCTAACTCTGAAGTACTTGGTTAGGAGGCTTGATACTATGCCACCATCTCGGTGGACGGACAATTCAAATTGGCTCTGTCCCTCATAGATCTCTCAACTCAACCCGAGACACATATACGCGACAGTCGAGGTAAACGTGTGTTGCGTGGTAGCTCCCGACATTTGGAGTGCGAACCTCCAAGTCACCTAGGATTCCCACCCGAATGACCCTCCAAGGTCTAACAATCTTTGCCTTAAGGCTCGACAACAGACCGCCACGATCAGGCTCATTCAGTTGTAATTCCCGAATCACTAGGCTTGTCAGCCCTACCTATATGATGATCAAAAATAATCTCCACTTCACAAAATTCACAATATTTATTTCTCCCTCGTTGGTATATGATACTCCATTAAAACCGTCATCTCTAAAACACAAATCGGAATCACCATTATTTCATCAACTATGGGTTTGATTCAATATTCTCATCACAATATCACTATCATTAATCATATCTCATCACATAAACTCATCACAATTTTTATAAATCAATATCATCAATAAAACATCATCCGTTATCATCACATAAACTTATCACAGATTTAGTATATAAATTACACATCATCATCATTAACTTACATTATACACTACATTCACATAACTCAATATCAAACATATGCACTAAATTCATTTTGAAATCAAATATCACAATGATAAATCAAATATCACAATAACATCAAATATCACAATAATTTTAAATATCACAATAATATTAAATATCACAATAATGTTAAATATCACAATAATATAAAATATCACACATTTAACGAAATTAAATCAATCAACACCTTATAAATATTTCTATTTCACATTTTAATCTCACACTTTCTTATTTCTATATAATTAATTTATCACTCAAAGGCTACTGCCATACGTAGCGAGCCCCAGATGAATCGTTGGGAAAATACGACTTTTCCGTTCATCTCACAATATATTATACTCATGAATTCAACGCTCTCTCACCCCTTACCTTATTTCGACGCTTTCACACACAATACGATTCCACGAGCAACGTCTTTGTTATGATCTTTGTCCATCAATCGTTCTAACTCGACAGTTTTATGGGTAAACGTTAAAAATAGTTATGAGAAGATACTCTAAAAACTAATCAAAATTCGGTCAAGGAAACTTTACCAAAATCAGAACAACAATCATTGGATAAAATAGCAATTTTTCACACGGTCGTTTCTGCGTTATTTCACTCAAACAGACTTACGGTGAAGTGAACAGTTCAAATAAGTAATTACAAGCAAATGAAATCGGAGGATTTTAGAGAGAAATTGGATGGTTAAAAATAGACGAAAGTATGTTTATACCTATCTAAATGAATAAAACAACTACTGAAATCATAATAAATCATAATAAATTTGGATGTAAAAATCTGAGGAAGATGTTTGAGCCAACACTTGTATATTAATTACTAAATCATAATAAATATATATATAAATCACAATGATCATAAAAAAGATATAAAAATAAAGAAATCGAACACAATATCAATATCTATTCTCAGATTTATTTATTAAAAAAATAACTAAAAATAAATAGTTATAAATAATGAAATGCTATAAGAGTCTTCTGGAACACAGTTTGTAAATTTAGAGATAAAAGCTATAAGAGTCTTCTGGTCCTCGAATTCATCTAGACATTTCCGGAAAATTATCGTGCATCCGACTAAAATGAAGCCGATATACGTATTTCGGAACAGACCATTGTAACACCTGATTTTCAAAGGGAGGTGTATTTGTTTGTTCAAAAGAAATAACTAAAACAGAGAATAAATAAGAAATGCCTTTTGGATAAATAAATTGAGTCATTAAAATATTTACAAGCAGCGGACGAATTTCTCCAAATATAAATCCAGAGCATTTACACAACAACAATATGGTACATGGAACCCATTCAATTAGGATGTTCAAACTGACAATCCATTAGTATCTAATACAGTTTTGCGTCCAGTATGTAGAGGAATACTCCACACCAAAATAGAAGGACGTCTAGTCCCTATACATCAACCTAATCTGATCATCCTACCATATATAAGAACTATACCTATCTCCTGAGTGATCTCCACGCGCTCGCCGTGAGATCCTCCTGACGTAGCTCCAGTCAAGCACCCATCCGTAGGGTCATGAGCGCAGTAGGATCGTCCTCGCTCTCATCTAAGGGCAAAGCCCAGATTTCCACAATAGTTGTAAAAGGTTACCAACCGAAATTAACAGATAACACATAACATTTAAGTTTTTAAATGCACAAAATAATCTTTCAACTTAGCATGCACCTTAAAAGGGTTTCCATATGCCAAACATTCATAAAACAAGGTTTGAAAAATGAAGTTTTTAACAAAACAACACTGTTGTATTCGAATCAGTGCATCTCTGTATTCGAATACAAGGCTGTTTCAGCATTCCAGCAGCAAAAAAACAGCATGTCTGTATTCGAATACAACAGTCTGTATTCGACTACACTGTAAGTCAGTAGCAAAACAGCATGTATTGTATTCGAATACAACCGTTCTGTATTCGACTACACAGTAACAGTCAGTGGCAAAAACAGCATGTCTGTATTTGAATACAGCTTTCTGTATTTGAATACACATCAGACAGCAACAGGAAAACAGCAAAAATCAGCAAATTCAGCTTTTTAAAGGGTTTCGAAACCAATCAACACTTACAGCACAAATCCAACAATCACACTTAGCCAATTAATAGAGCAATCACCACGACTCTTTGAGTTTCGAAATAGTTTTGCAGTCAATCACACTTACAAACAATTCCAAACATCCACACTTGGCAATTATAACACAATCACCACGACAACATAAGTTTCGAAATGGTTTTGCAATCAGTCGCACTTACATCGACGATAATCAATACATAACACTTAGCAATTCCAACAACAATTTACCACGACCATTCTATTCAAACCACTCAATCATTAAACTGATTCAAACACGACTCGTGTGCCAGGCACCCTAATGCAACGCGTATATGCCAAAAATGCATGGACTCGGAATTCCAAACCAAACCCTCCTCGAAGGGCTGTAAATCATAATTGTACCGCCTATCGCAGGCCAAAGTACCAATTACCGAGGTGCCACCTATCACAGGTCAGCACGATTACTACTAAAAGGCGTAAATCATAAACGTACCACCTATCACGGGTCCAGTACTGTTTACCGAGGTGCCACCTATCACGGCGTCAGCATGATTTTACTAAAAGAAAAAAGCGTAAGTCGTAAACGTACCGCCTATCACGGCCAATACAGTTTATCGAGGTGCACCGATCACGGGTCAGCACACTTACCAAACGTAAACGTAAACGTACCACCTATCACGGGTCAGTACAGTTACCGAGGTGCCACCTATCACGGGTCAGCACGATTTACAAAAATGAAATGCATGAGCATACACAGACTTCATCCACAACATCGTTAAGCAAATGCAGATATTAAAAGATTCCCCTTTTTAATACTCATTTGACTTAAACGATTTTCACAACAAACATTAAGCAAACATAAATATAAGAGATTCCCATTTCTTAATACTCTTTTTAACTTAAACGATTTTCCAAAACAACATTAAGTAAACAAGACATTAAGAGATTCCCCATTCTAATACTCATTTAACTTAAACGATTTTCCAAAACAAACATTAAGTAAAAACCGGGATATTAAGAGATTCCCCATTTTTAATACTCGTTTAACTCTAACGGTTTTCACGCCAATATTAAGTAAACGTAAGACATTAAGAGATTCCCATTCTTAATACTCGTTTAACTTTAAACGATTTTCTCAAACACACTTAAGTAAACCGAGGTATTAAAAGATTCCCATTTTTAATACTCGTTTAACTCTAATGGTTTTCAAATTCCACAACAAAGCCAACTCAAAACATATTATCAAATTCAATTCACAATCCACACTAAACACATCAAATTTCATCGGTATTAACTTAGAAACACGTCAAATACGACGAACACAAATCAACATAAACATTAACACTCAAACACATCAAATTTCATTTACTCATAATCATGACAAATGAGGTTAAATTCATTTTCCCACGAAATATCCATCAATATCGTCAAAACCTAACTCTAAAGATTTTACCCACAGAACCTTAGATTCATTTTCCTTAAATCAATACATTCAACCCTAACAAATTCCTTTCCACACAACTACAGATAAGTCCCTAAATGCAAACTAGAAATTTGGAAGGAGCCCTTACCTTCGCGTTAGCTCTAACGTGCGATTCGGCACCGTGAGTAAATTCGGTAAATTTTCCGCTCGCAACGCCGCTTCCAAAATTGGTCCACTAGCACCGTAGCACGGAGGTGAGCAACCTTCCCTTCTATCACTTCTTGAAACGACGTTTAGATCTAGGTGAAACGGGGAGGTTTGTGTTTGAATCCCTAATACCGTTTTTCTTCGTTTTCGAATCAAAGAGGAAGTATGGAGCTGAGAAAACCTTGCTCTCTTATCCACTAATCCTTGGGTTTCTATTTTCGAATTCAAAGGAAAGCAAAGAAAGCAAAAATGAACAACAATGGAGGAAGGAGGAAGAAAGGTTCTCGCACGCGCAGAGGAAGAAGAAGGAAAATTTTGTGTTTCTCTACCTTGTCTTTCTTTCCCTTGCTTTTCTTTTCTTTCTTTTTCTTTTCTCC
>PGTU02006823.1:0-12957 GCA_002896215.2 Cicer echinospermum
TTGTTGGAGAAGAAATTTATAAGAAAGTGTATAATGGGAGTCCAGTTTGCTATTTAGAAGCAGGAGGACTCGCGTTATGTGTGGATTATGCAGCTTAATAGGGCGACTATTAAGAATCGTTATCTTGCCGCGCTACGATGATTACATGGATCAATTGAGAGGGGCCGGGATATTTTCGAAGATTGACTTGAAGTCGGGTTACATAGATTCGAGTAAGGGAAGGAGTATTCAGAAAACTCTTTTCAGAACCGTTACGGACATTCATGATATATCTTGTTATGCCATTTGGAGTTACCAATGCACAGCAATTTTCATGGACTACATGACAGAATCTTTAGTCAATCTTGATAAATTTGTTGTGGCGTTCATTGATGATATTTAATTTATTCGAGAACTGAAGAAGAGCATGAGAACATCTACGTCAAGTTCTTGAGATTTAACGCGAGAAGCAATTGTATGCCAATCTGTCGAAGTGTGAATTCTGGCTAGAAAAGGTGAATTTCTTAGGACATGTGATAACCAAGGAAGGAATCGCTGTAGATCGGCTAAGATTGAGGCGGTTCTTGCTTGGAAGCAGCCCTCAGACTGTACTGACATACGAAGTTTTGTAGGACTGGCAGGTACTACAGGAGGTTTATTGAAGGTTTTGCTAAGATTGTGGCTCACTGACAACAACTTACCAGAAAAAGATCAACCGTTCGCATGGAGAGAAGTGTGAGGAAAATTTTCAGTTGCTAAAGAGAAAATGGACGACCTCACAGTGTTGGTATTACCCGCAATCAGATGAACCTATGAAGTTTTATTGTGATGCATCTCACCAAGGTTTGGGATGTGTTCTGATGCAACACAAGAAAGCTGTAGCTTATGCCTCAAGGCAATTGAAGATTCATGAGAGAAACTAATCCTACTCATGATTAGGAGCTTGCTGCTGTTATTTTTGCATTGAAGATTTGGAGGCACTATTATATGGTGCACGTTCACAGTGTTCAGTGAGCCATAAAAGTTTGAAATATTTGTTTGATCAGAAGGTTGACATGCGCCAGAGACGATGGAATGAGACTCTCAAGGATTTTGATTTCACACTGCAGTCACCCTGGAAGGCAATGTAGTGGTGATGCGTTGAGTAGAAGAAGTGTGTCGGTGTCTTCAAAATATGCAGACAACAAGGGTTGTGGGAAGCTTTTAGAGATCTACACTTGAACGTAGAGTTTGCACCAGAATTTTGAAATTCGGAATGATTAAGATATTGAGTGGACTACTTGAGACATTGCAATATTCTCAAGATGACGTCTTAATACAAGAGAGAGGAAACCTATAGTGCCAAGGGAAGACGACTGAGTTCAAGATTGGATCAGATAATATTTTGCGATGTAATGGTAGGATTTGTGTACCAGGAATTACAGATATGAGGAAAACAATCTTAGAGAGGCTCATAAGAGCAATTGAGTATTCATCCTGGAGCAACAAGATGTATCAGGATTTTGAGACAGAATTATTGGTGGCCAGGAATGAGAAACATGTAGCGGAGTATGTCTCATTGTCTAACTTGTCAGAAAGCGAAGGTGGAACATCAGTGACTGCTGGGATGTTGCAACTTTAGATATACTGAATGGAGTGGGACAGCATTTCATGGATTTTATAACTGGATTTGCAAAACAAGGGAAAGAATGATTCTATATGGGTGATAGTGGGATCCGACTGACTAATCCGCTCATTTTTGCCGGTAAGACCACTATAAGGTCGATCAGCTAACAGAGATCTACATGCTGAAATTGTGAGGTTACACGGGGTCCATCGATATTGTATCAGACGTGATCCGAAGTACACATCACATTTTGGGGAGCATTGCAGAAGCGTTGGAAGTAAACTACGATTGAGTTCAGCTTACCATCCACAACGGACGACGACTGAAAGGACGAATCAGTCCTAGAAGATCTGTTGAGAGCATGTGTATTAGATGATAGGGAAGTTGGGATGATGTACTTTCGTTGATTGAGTTCACCTACAACAATAGGTTTCCACACAAGTATGGAATGGCACCATATGAGGCTTTATATGGGCGCAAGTGTCAAAACACCCTTGTGTTGTATAAGGAGGTGGAAGTATGATTGTCGGACCGGAATGGTGCAATAGACTTACAGCTAAGGTAAGGAAGATCAAGGAGAAAATGAAGACTTCACAGGATCGTCAGAAGAGTTACGCGGACAAGCGTCATAGACTTTTAGAATTCGAACAGTGTGATCATGTATTTCTGAGAGTCACACCTACTACTGGAGTTGGTAGAGCATTGAATCGAGAAGTTGACTCGAGAAATTCATTGGACCATATCAGATTTTCTGCACAATTGGGCCTGTTGCTTATCAGATTGCCATTGCCTCCAATACTGTCAATATTCATGACGTGTTTCATGTGTCACAGTTGAGGAATATCTTTGCAGATCCATCTCATGTGATCGAGCCAGACACAATCCAACTGAAGGATAAACTGTGGTTCAAGTACCACCTGTGAGAATTGATGACAGGAAGGTTAAGCGATTGAGGACCAAGGATGTTTCATTGGTCAAGGTAATTTGGAACCAATTACTGGAGATGCGACTTGGGAACTGGAAGCAGATGAGAGACAACAACCCAGAGTTATTTATCGACACTAGTTTCGACGGACGAAACTTAATTTTAGGGGGGTAGTAATGTAAGACCGTAATTTTAAAGTATACTTTTATGTATTTTTGTGTATTTTGGATTTTGGCTCGGAGGCTTTTTAGCCAAGTTAATAATATTTTGGAGTTTATTGATAAAAAGATATTTTGATGCCGTTTAGAATTACTCGTCGATAAATAAATTAATTAACTGAGGTGAATCTTTTACGAAGAATTTAATGCGTTATGGGTGAATGGTAATTTACAAATATCTAGTTATTTTGAGTATATTTGTTAGAAGTATATATATATTATAATATACTATTTGTTTGGAAAGAAAAGGATATAAAAAGGAAAGAAGGAAAAAGGAAGAAATGAAAGAAAGGAAGAAAGAGAAAGGACAAGAAAAAAGGAAATTCCATCTTCTTCTCTGTTACGCGCGACCCCCTCTCCTCTCTTCTTCCATTTTTCGTTTTCTATTGTTCCTTTCTTCAGATTAGAAACCAAGGCATTGGTGGGTGATAGGATAAGGATTTCTTAACTTCACTCTTCCTCGTGATCGAAACGAAGAAAACGGTGTTAGGGTTTTTAAACCGTCAAACAAAACTCCGTTCATAAGATCTAAGCTTCATTTCGCGAGAGATAGAAGTACAGGTGCTCACTACCTGCTACGGTGCTAGTGAACTAAATTTGGAAGCGACGTTGCGAGCGGGATTTTTATCGATTACTCGCGGTACGTGTTCGCACGTTAAAGTACGTTAAGGTAGGGCTCTTACAACTTAGTACGTTTGCATTAGGGACTTATCTGTGGTTGTGTGGGAAAAGATTTTGAGTTAGGGTTTGAGTATTGATGGGGAAAATGAATCTAAGGCTTTATGGGTAAAATCTTAGAGTTAGGTTTTGGTTACGTCAATGAATGTTTCGTGGGGAAAATGATTTAACTCATTTATGTATGATTTTGAGTAATGTAACTTGTTGTGTTTGAGTGGTAGATTGTGTTGATTTGTGTTCGTCGTATTTGACGTGTTCTCAGTTAATGCCGATGAAATTTGATGTGTTTTGGTGTGGATTGTGGATTGAATTTGATTATATATTTTGAGTTTGTTCATCTTGTGGAATTTCGAAAACCATTAGAGTTAACGAGTATTAAGAATGGGGAAATCTCTTAATGTCTACGTTTACTTAATGTTGTCGTTAAAATCGTATAAGTTAAACGAGTATGTAAGAAAGGGGAATCTCTTAATGTCTTGTTTACTTATGGTTTGTTTTGAAATCGTTTAAGTTTAAATGAGTATTAAGAATGGGAATCTCTTAATGTCTTGTTACTTAATGTTTGTTTTGAAAATCGTTAAGTTAAATGGGTATTAAAAATGGGGAATTGCTTCTTAATAGTCTTGCATTTGCTTAACGATTTTGTGAAGTGGAGTCAGATTAGCATCATGCATTTGTTTCATGCTTTTTTTGTAATCGTGCAGACGTGATAGGTGGCACTTGATAATAGTACTTTGGCCTGTGATAGGCGGTACATTTATGATTTACGTTTTTGAAAACGTGCAGACCCGTGATAGGTGGCACCTCGATAAACGATACGGCCCGTGATAGGCAGTCGTTTATGGTTTTCGCTTTTTTTGTAGAATTGTACGACCGTGATTAGGTGGCACCTTGGTAAATAGTAACTTTGGCCTGTGATAGGCCGGTACATTTACAATTTACGTTCTTTTTAGTAAACGTGCAGACCGTGATAAGTGGCACCTCAGTAAACGATCGGGCCGTGATAGGCAGTACGTTTATGGTTTACGCTTTTTTGTAACGTGCAGACCGTGATAGGTGCACATCGGTAATTGGTTTTGGCCTGCGAATATCGGTACAATTATGATTTACGGCCTTCGAGGAGGGTTTTGGGTTTGGAATTCTGAGTTCATGCATTTTGGCATATACGCATTGCATTAGGGTGCTTGGCACACAAGTCGTGTTTGAATCAAGTTTATGATTGAGTTGTTTTGATGGAATTGTCGTGGTAATTGTGTTGGAATGCTAAGTGTTATGTATTGATTATCGTGTGTAAGTGCGATGGGTTGTAAAACTATTTCGAACCCAATTCGTCGTGGTGATTGTGTGGGAATTGCTAAGTGTTATAGTTTTGGAGTTATGTATGAGTGTGATTGAATTAGTTTAAGTATTTTTGGAAGAATAAGTAGGGAAATCGATTTCCAATCGATTTGATGAGTTGCAGGGACTTCACTATTTTGACAAATCGATTTTCCATCGATTTTTGCAATATATTTTCAAAACCTTTTAAGAAATCGATTTGGGAAATCGATTGACAGTAAGACAGGAACTCAGCAAAACTGACAAAATCGATTGGGAATTGATTGGCTCAAACAAGGGCTCAGTTATTCATTTCAATTGATTTCCCAATCGATTGAATAAGCCAGAGTTCAGTTTTTTCTAAAACTTCAACCAAATCGATTCCAATCGATTGGCACAGTGGAATTCTTATTTATTGATGATCGTTTGTTCAATTGGTTCATCAATGGATGGCCGTTGTTTATTGCTGATTGATTTAAGCTTACTTTGCTTTCATTTTATTTTGCAAGCATTATATGATTTTAGTCAATATGGAAAACTTTTAGGTGCAATTGCTAGGGTGAAAGGTTATCTTGTGCTTTGAAAATTTAAATGTTATGTGTTAACTGTTAATTTCGGTTGGTGACCTTTACAATATTGTGGAAATCCTGGCTTTGCCCTAGATGAGAGCCAGACGATCCTACCGGTTCGTACCCTACGGATGGAATGTGATGGGAATGCTTGACTGGAGCTATGTAGGAGGAGCTCATTGGGGCAGCGTGGAGATCACGGTCTAGGCGTATAGTTTTTGGTAGGATGACTCAGATTAGGTTGATTGTGTTAGGGTAGACGTCTTTTTGCGCGTTGCACGTATTTTAGATTTGGAAAACTGTACCTATACTAATATTGTTTGTTTGTCATTTTATTATGATGGGGTCTATGTACACCTTTTGAATGTAATACTTTGGATTCGTATTTTGAGAAACTTTTCGCTGCTTGTAAATTATAATGATCAATTATTATCAAAGTATCTCCTTATTTGTTTTTCTCTGTTTATTTTAATCTCTTTTGGAAAAAAATACACCCTCGCTTTGAAAATCGGGGTGTTACAATTCCAATCGTCTGTGGGTAAACTATGTATCCGGAGAGCTGGTAATCGATTACCCATTGATTGACACTGGAAACCTTGCAAGCACCAGAAGTTCTTGTGATGGGTACATAAGATCAGATTCATTAGGTAATGATCCTAGTTCATCTAATATGTCAGGAAACTTTCTCTTGGCAAGCTTTGGTAAGATGTCAGCCAGCTGTTCAGCTGTATTGACATATTCAAGCTTAATGATCCCATTTTGAAAGTGGTCCTTATAAAATGATGTCTTACTTCTATGTGCTTGGTCCTGGAGTGCATCACTGGATTCTTAGTAATGCTTATTGCACTTGTGTTATCACACAATATAGGTACAGTTCCCAAATCACACAAAATTCAATAAGTGTTGTTTTTCATCCAAAGAATTTGGGCACAGCAGCTTCAACTGCAATGTATTCAGCTTCACAGTTGATAGTGCAATGCTAGTCTGTTTCTTGCTAAACCAAGACACAAGGGAGTTTCCTAGTAAGTGACAAGTACCAGAAGTACTATTTCCTATCTATTTGCATCCGGCAAAGTCTGAATCTGAGTAACCAACTAAAGTGCAGGTTGATCCCTTAGGATACACAAGCCTAGACTCTTAGTTCCTACTAGATATCTGAAAATCCATCTTTACTGCACTAAGGTGAGACTCTTTAGGATTAGATTGGTATCTTGCACACATGCAACCTGAACATGATGTCAGGCCTGCTTGTTGTAAGATAGAGCAATGATCTATATAGTCGAAACTAGTAACATCTACAGGTTTACCTTTCTCATCTCTGTCTAAGTAATTTCATTGACTCATGGGAGTATCAATGGACTTAAGGTTTTTCAACTAAATTTCTTTATAAAATCATTTACAGTATTTTAGTTTGACTAATGAAAATGCCTTGCTTGCTTTGGTTATTTGAAATCCCAAGAAATAGGATAGTTCACCCATCATTGAATTTCAAATTTACCTTTCATTAAATTTTCAACAATCTTTGCACAACTTATTGTTTGTAGATCCAAATATTTATGTCGTCACATACACTTGGACAGCAAGATATCATTTCAGTTGTCTTGTGAAAAGGGTCTTGTCAACATTTCCTCTTAAAAAGTTTTGATTGAATGAGGAAATTGCTGAGCTTCATTACCAAGCTCTTGGAGCTTGTTCAACCCATAGAGGGCTTTTGATAGCTTGTACACATGGATTAGGAAATCAGGATTTTCAAACCAGGTGTTTGCTTAACAACACTTCCTCTTGGAGATCACCATTGAGAAAGGCGCTTGTCACATCCATTTGATAAAGATTAAAGTCCATTATACATGCATAAAGCCAGTAAAATTCTAATGGCTTCTAACCTAGTACAGGGGATAGGTTTCATCAAAATCTTTCCTTCCTCTTGACTATAACCTTGGCTACTAGCCTAGCTTTGTTTCTGGTTATAACTCCTTTTCATCTAGTTTGTTTCTGAACAACCATCTTGTTACCTATGATGTGCTTACCTTCTGGTTTAGGTACTAGATCCACACCTCTGTTTCTCGTTCAACTGGTTTAACTCCTCTTGCTATATCAAGTATCCATCACTATCTAATAGGGCTTCCTTATGTTCTTAGGTCAATCTGAGATACAAAAGCTGTACAAGTCTGCACGAACTGTCTAAGGTTCTTCCTAGTTGCAACTCCTTTAGAGATATCCCCTATAATGTTATCTATGGGGTGGTTTCTGTTGAACTTCCATTCCCTAGGTAAATCATCAGTCCTTATGGGTTCTATACAGTCAGTTCTAGTTGGAGGTACAGCTTCAGTTTGTTCTAATGGTTCAGATTCTACAACTTCATCCAATAAGTCATCAACCATAGGAGGAGTTTTGTTCAAGTTTTCTGCAAATAATTCATCAAACTTTACATGAACTGACTCTTCTATGGTCTTTGTTCTTTTGTTGTAGATTCTATAGGCCTTACTGGTTTGAGAGTATCCTAGAAAAATACCTTCATCTGCCTTAGGGTCAAACTTTCCTAGGTGTTCTTTGCCATTGTTCAACACAAAGCACTTACAACCAAAGACTCTAAAATAGGAAATGTTTGGTTTTCTACCCTTGTACAACTTATAGGGTGTTTTTCTAAGCAGGGGCTAATGAGAACTCTATTGACAACATGAGTGGCTGTACTAATTGCATCTGCCCAAAAGTACTTAGGTAGGTTAGAGTCCTTAAGCATAGTCCTAGCTAACTCCTCTAAGGACCTATTTTTCCTCTCTACAACTCCATTTTGCTGTGGAGTTCTAGGAGCTGAATATATGTGATGTATTCCATGTTGTTCACAGTAAGTTTGAAAAGAATCATTTTGGAATTCACCTCCATGATCACTTTTAATGGATATAATTTTCTGGTCATTCTCATTTTGAACCAAAGTAGCAAATTTTTTAAAAGTTGAGAATGCCTCACTCTTGTGAGCCAGAAAATATGTCCATGTGAACCTGGAAAAGTCATCAACCAACACATATACATAAAGGTTACCTCCAAAGCTCTTCACTTGAGCAGGACCAAAAAGGTCCATGTGTACTAACTGCAAAACCCTATTGGTTTTGACCATATCTATAGAGGGAAAAGAAGTTTTAACTAGCTTACTTCTTTCACAGGAATCACAAAGTCTATCCTTAGTAAATTTCCTGTTAGGGAGTCCTATAACTAGTTGTTTGCTAACCAGTCTATTTAGATGATCTATATGAATATGCGCTATACGTTTATGCCATAACCAAGTCTCATCTGAATTAGATAAAAAAACAGCATATAGTACTTGGCAAATAATTAAAATCTAACATATAAATGTTATTAATTCTATCACCAACTAACTTTATGCCTTTGTCATCTTTATGCTCAATAATACAAGATTGTGATGAAAAACTTACCTGAAATCCTTTATCACAAAGTTGGCTGATACTTAACAGATTGTGTTTTAGCCCTTCTACATACAAGACATTTTTTATTACTGCAGTTGACTCATTGCCTATGTCACCAATACCAATGATCTTTCCTCTATTGTTGTCACCATATTTGACAAAACCTCCTTCCTTTAATGTCAAGGACAGGAATTTGGATTTGTCTCCTGTCATGTGCTTTGAGCATCCGCTATCTAAATACCAAGAATGCTTAGTGGATGTCAAGCACACCTGCAACACACAATCAGAATTTTATTTTAGGTCCCCAATTTAAATTGGGTCCTGGAAGGTTAGTGTCAAAAATTTGTTTCTTTGCTATCCAAACTTGTTTCCATCCTCTGTTGGCTAGTTTTTTAAATTTGCAATTTGAAACAAAATGTCCTTTTCTGCAACAGAAATGACATGAACCAACAAAAGATGAATGTTTATTTGGTTTAGTAAAGATGTCATACATATTTCTTGAACTACCAGATTTCGGACTATGTTTGACATTTCTCTTTTGCATATAACCAATACCATATCTAGTGTTATTTCTATTAACATGCTTATTTGGGTTATTATCCAAGACCAGATTTTTCATTAACATGTCTCTGGTTGCTACAGTATAACATTCAGTTATCTTTACACTAGCAAACTTCATAATCAGATTTTAATGATAGCAACATGTTTTTTCAAGTTCAATGCATCTTGCAGATTTGTCATGTGAATCCTTTCAGTTGTTCAAATACAATTCCTCAATTTACTTATGATATTTTTCATTTGCTCAAGCATTTTTCTTTGTATTATAACTGTTTAAGCAGAAGTCACATTACTCATCATGCAGTTCAGTTGAGTATGCTTCCATGCAGTTCATCATAGGGGGGTTAGATTGAGAACTTACTCTCTTTTCTGATTCTGAGTCCTGGGTTTTGCCATAAGACATAAAATTGCTTCTTCTTCATCTGAAGAGGCAGAGGATCCTCGTGTCATTTCCATGCAAATATGCTTTTCTGGTTTTGGTGGCTGGTTCCCTTGCCTTTAGTCTTAGCAGATTCTATTTTTGTTTTGCTAACTTGTAACACTCAAACTTTATATGGCCTGTTTTACCACACTGCATAACAGGTGATTGTTGTTGTTGGTCCTAGTTCATTAGACTGGATGGCTTTCTGAATTTGTTGTCTTTTCTTCTCAGAAATTTTTTTAAACTTCTATTGACAATAAACCAATTCGAGGCTTCTTCGTCAATCTCACAACTTGACTCATCTGAGCAACTGTCTTGTTCAGTTTTTGATTGATGCGTTTGGGCTTTCAAAGACAGTCCTTTCTTTTTCCTACTATCTTGCTCTGACTCATCTAGTCTATGCAACTCCATTTCGTGCTCCATGAGCTTTCCAAACAGTGTTGTGATGGTCATTTTTGCCAGATCTTTTGATTCAACAATAGCAATTATCTTGGGCTGCCATTCTCTTGTTAAATACCTCATGATTTTTCCAATTTGCTGTTCATTTTCTACATGTTTTCCCAGGGCATGAAGGTTGTTTATGATGTGTGTAAACCTAGTCTGCAGGTCACTTATTGATTCATCTTTCTTCATGCTAAACAAATTGTATTCATGCAGTGAGTGTATATAACTCGAGACTCTTTTCACGTCTGTGGTTGCCTTCATGTGTTCCTGAAGAAGTTCCACATTTCCTTTGCTGATTTACAGTTGATACCTGAAGAATTCTTCTGCCACACAAAAGCAGATGTTATTAATATTCTTGCTGTAGCATTATAACTACTTTCTTTTTGTCATCCTGTCAGACATATCGGATCTGGGTTAGAGGATTAGTAAATCATCAGTTTCCAGCTATTTTAGGTATGTAGGGTCCATTCTTCTACAGCATCTAGGGAATATCAATCCCACTAGCTTCTAGAAATATTAACATCCTATGTTTCCATACATGTATGCGGCTCCATTCGAAGGCAGGGCCTTGGCAAGTGACAGCACTTTCTCTAGAAATTTTCAAACTGAGGCAATGTTCTTTTATGAGTATTAGTCTCTAAAAAAAGTCGAGGCTCTTGATGCATTGTTGTGGCTGATTATTATGACCTCGTTATTACAGAATAGTGACAGTCTTTAACAAATTAAACACAATATGAAAACAGAATACGTCCTAGCGCATACAATCAAGATCAAGCATACAATATCAATAGTAGCATGGGAATTAAGAGTAAGAGTTAGAGAGTAATACACGCGATTTTTATACTGGTTCAGTCCGTCAATCAGACGACCTACGTCCAGTCCCGAAATTAAACGATTTCGGCCTTTATTTCAATAGAATCTTCTAGAGTATTTTACAGATGTTCCAGCGCTCTCGGCCTATCAATCTTAAAACTCTCTCTCTCTATTCTATCTAGCAGCCACTGTATCCCAGAGTTTATCTCCAAACTCTTCCAAGATCACAGTAAAGTTTCTTCTTGATGAGGCCTCTCACCAAAGAAGATAACTACCAGTTTCACCACTGGATTTTGCACAGTTGTTTCTTTACAAAACTTTGTTACAGAAAGATATAAAAGAAGTACAGAGTTTGTCTTCAATCTCTATCAATGTATCTCACACAAGAATCTGGTTGTCCATTTGAGTGTTTGTGAGATCATTCTCTTTTTCTCTCAAGAATTCTTTTTCAGCTCTCTTATTGATTATGAATAATCTTTTGGTCTTGATCTGAAAAAGCAATATCAGAATGTTATCAAAAAGTTCTTAAGAGTTGTTAAGTGTTCTTAGAGAAAATGATTGAAAACTCTTTATATAGTTTCTGAAAAACAACATCTAAATCGATTTCTCAATCGATTCATTAATGTGATAAAACGGGCTTAATCGATTTTCCAATCGATTATCGCAAGTCTTGTTTTTCTTGAATCTTGAAACTATATAAACTAATCGATTCTTTTAATACACTTTTCAGAAAATTATGTGTAGATAATATATGAATCGATTGCATAATCGATGTCAGGTGTTTTGTTTTAACAACGAAAACAAAACAATCGATTACATAGTCGATTCATTAATTCACATAATCGATTCAATAATACACATAATCGATTTGGCCACATACTAAGGGTTCCCTGTGATTTCAAATTTTTGTTTCAACCGATTTGCCAATCGATTTGGTTTAAAACAAGAACTTAGCTTATTTCAAGTAAATCGGAGTGCCAATCGATTTGGTAGCATGTTTCTGAAAAGGCTTTTACCAATTGGTTTAGCTCAATCGATTGCCTAATCGATTGATACCAAACTTGTCATGATTGAATTTTTCACCAATGGATTGTCTAAATCGATTGTGTATGTCACAGGCCATGTTACTTATGAAATTTCATTTTACGACATCGATTTGTCATGCGATTCCGCAGTAAATGGAATTGGCCCTGTGACTTGCCCAATCAATTACTCAATCGATTCATTCAATCACTTTTTTAGTCTTTGTGATTTGCACAGTCGATTGTGCCAATCACGATTAGCATACAAATCAGGTTGCCTCTGACTTGCACAATTTTTATTACTGATTGTGCCAGTCGATTGCCTAATCGACTGTGTAATCACAAACTGTATGTTTCCTGACAACCCTTTTACGAAATCGATTGCCTAATCGATTTGCTCAGTAGATTTTCAACTTTTGTTGATTTCTTGAGTTCCTAGCCGTTGTCTCAAGTATGTAGGGTTGAGTTGTTGTTCTTGAAATCTTACTCAGTTAAAATGTTAGATTTATCATATGATGTATGAACATTGTATGTTTGTTAATTATGTCAAAATTAGGATTAAGAGGACTAAAGTCCAACACTTCTTGGATCCATTGATCCGCTTTCTCTGAATTCTCATCCCCCTTAAACTTGGTAGGATTGTAACGACAGAAGTCTTCTAATCCTCTTGACTCTGCAGCACGGATCTTTCTTCCCCTCTTTTCAAGATCACGTTAAGTCTTGGCAGCAGTCTGTGCAACAACAAAAGCAGCCATGTTATTCATAGATTCCGCCATTCGATCGTCCCTATTAGCATTGGCCCTTGGAACGTCATTTCTTCTTGGCAGCATGGTTTTCCTATAAAACCATCATCAAGTAGAGTCTTAACACTACTTCAAATAATTCCAAAACTAGTTTCCGAACACATCAACACATAATAATTATTGCGGACCTGACAACTCAACCCACCTAAACCGACGCATGATTAGATAACAACTCCCAACTT
>PGTU02006824.1:0-36172 GCA_002896215.2 Cicer echinospermum
TAATAATAATAATAGTAATAATAATAATATATTAATTTTAAATTTGTAAAACAAATATAAAGTCAAACTATTTTTTGGAATGCACTTTAAAATTCATTTCTTTTTGTATTTGGCAAACTTACTTGATACTTGAAATGTAAATAGTAATTAAGAGAAATATATCAAATTAAATAGATAAACAAATAAAAATATAAAAATAATAATTGATATAATAATAAGAAATTCAAAATCATAACAATATCTATATTAACATTAAATGAGACCTATTTTATCACATCAAATGTACACATAACCATTTTGTGAAGAGTTTTTTTCTTTCTCGTGAATCAAATTGAATAATAAATAATTTAAATTTGTGAAACAAAATAACGTGAACCTGTTTTTTAGCAATATACATTAAAATTAACGCAAACTAACTAACTAGTATATAGTAACTAGTATGGAGTTCGGGCTAAGTACAGATAATGAATTCGTTATTATAAAATTAATTTTTTATTTTTTGTATTTATTTCAAATCTGTAAATAATTTTAGTTAATTATTAATAATATAAAAATATTTAATAACCATTTAATTTACTTTTATCAAAATTATTGATAAAGATCTACATGCATGATTGCTTTACGTGTACTGATATTAAAAAGTTTATTGTCAATATATATTTTTTTTTATCTAGTTATATTGTAAGTTGATTTTTAAATTCTTATTCAATATTTTATATATCTCTTCTGATTCTTTTTTTTTCGCAAGCACGAGAAATAGAAAATTTTATCATATATTCGCATATTTATATTCTACTGTATATTTAATAAAAAAAATCAATTAAATCCTTTTTAAATAAAAATCAAACTTTATGTTTTGTGTTTCTCAAAATTTGAAAAGAAAAAAAAACTTTTCAGAATACAAAGTTAGAGTCTTCTAGAAAAAATGTTTGTGAAAAACTAAAATATTTTCGAACACACAAATTTCGAATTTCAAAAACATAATATTTATCAAAGCTTTTAGTTTTCCAACATATAAAGTTCGAATTTTCTATACACATTATATTACAGAAAAACTTAAAAAGTTTTGAAAGTTAAATGTGTTACAGATAACATGAAAAAAAAAATTCCAGACACAAAAGTCATATTTTTATAAATACATTGAATTCAGAAAATCTTTTTAAGGCAAATTCATATAATGCAAATTCATCAAATTATAACTTTAATGCAGAATCATAAACAAAAGGAATATAATTCTTATTGGCTATAGAGCTATGATACTTATTCCTTCAATGAATGTTCCTTAGGGTTCAAGATGATATTTGCTTATAATTAATACTCTTGAAATTTATGTAGAATGAACAGGGTTGGAGTAGTGCATGTAATATTTCCATTATAGTGGTAAGAAGTGTTGAACCAGTTGGGTCCACTATAGTTTGAAGTTAACAAAAGTATTTTATGAAACAATAAATTTAGATTAATGGCTTCGTTAAAGTATGCAAAAATTAAAGAAGAAAATTAGAGGAAAGTCACTAGAGATGAGATTAGAGGAACACATAAGATACACGTTTACTCAACATATGCTCTAAAGTAAAAGTCTTTGAAGGTTACGAAGATTCCTTGGTGTGATGTGTTGGGTCTGAGTCTAGGTCTGATGTTGCGTCAAAAGATTGGGTCTGAAGAATGGCTCTCAACTGCGTCTGAAAGAGCGCTGTAAAAAGACCTCCTTAATTAATTTTTTTAACGCTATTACATACGCTATTTTGAAAGAGCGCTGTAAAGACCTCCTTAGACTTATTTTAATACCTATTTAAAGGCGATTTTTAAATATAATTTTATTTAAAGTTTTTTTAATAATACTTATTCATTTTTAATTTTGATGTGAGTTATGTATTGATTGAGAGAGAGTTGTACTTGTTCTAACTTTTCAGTCAACACACCCTATATAAAGTAATTATATGATTCTTTTAAATCAAATAGTATTTTCTACATTTGAAAAAAGTTAAATTTAGTCCAAAAAAAGATTAAATGGTTATAAAATATTTTCAAAAAAATTAAAAATTTATTAATAAAATGTCAATATATATTTTTATAGTTTTGTATAAATATTTTTAAAGTTTAATGCTAGTAATTTGTTAAAAAAGTGTCAGTAAAATATATGTACTGTAAAATTTTTACTCAAATTAAAATGTATCTTTTTTAATTGAAGTTATTTATTTTGTTATGGTTATAATGTTATAAATGTTATTTCCTAAGAAATTGTAAATTTTTAAAACCAAATAGTAACTTATTAAAAGAAAGCAAGTTCATAATATTGACTAATTATGAAATATGTAAATTATATATATAAAATGCGTTAAGTTATTTACAAAAGACATAAAACATTCATATTTTAAAATGCTTAGTAGAGTTGTAAAAGAAACAAAATTAAATAGAAATTACATTGTTAATCTATGTAATAGGCTTTTAATTCATTTTATTGTAATATTTTTAAAAAAATATAAGTTAATTTTTATAGCCTATTGCAAGCTCTTTGAAAGAGCGCCGTAGAAGACCTCATTAACTTATATTTTAAAAAGCCTATTATAACGCTCTTCAAAGAGCGCTGTAAAACACCTCCTTAACTTATTTTTAAAAGCCTATTACAACGCTTTTTTCACAAGCGTTAAAAGACCTCTTAGCTAGTATAAAAACAAAGCTTTGTGACCCTATTTTTTTTTAAAGCTTTTTATAGTGCTTATTAACAAAGCGCTGTAAAAGACCTCCTTAACTTATTTTTAAAAGCCTATTACCATCGTTCTTGATGAAAGCGTTGTAAAAGACCTTCCTTATTTTATTTTTTAAATCTATTACAGCGCTTTTCAACAAGCGCTTTAAAGGACTCTTAACTTAGTATAAAACAAATAATTAGTAAAAATACCTATATTTGGATTGCGTTTCAGCAAGTGTACTGAATCGTTGAAAGTAATAATAAAACGTAGGTACCGAGTGTCGAACTCAAGGATTGCGGTTTTACTATTGAATTATATTTGATTACTAGAATTGAACAAAAAGGTTCCCAAGTTGATTGAAATAATGTTTTTGAAATTAACAACAATAATAAAATTGATCTTTTATAATGAGAAAAATGTCAGGGATGAGTTTCACTCGAATCCAACCTTGGTGTCTAATTTGATCCTAGTTACGGAATTCCAGTATTGAATTATTACCGAATTCGCTCTTTATTATTCTTGCACTAATGTCTTAGTGACAGAACCTTTAATTCCAAAGTAACCCATAATTCCTTAGTGGATTTAAGATTAGAATTAAGCATTACCGTATAGAAATTCTCTAGTAAATTAGTTGCAACGATTCAGTACACTTGCTGAAACGCAACTAATTTAATTGGTTTCATGACCTGCAAATCTATCCCTAGACAAAATTCATGAATTTCTCATCTCAAGCATTCGTAAAGTCCACTTCGTTTCAAAATACGAATCGTAGAACATTTTAATGTTGATCAAGCAATAAAAAGCATTAAGACAGAGATGAGAAAACAATTCAATAAACTCATTCATATAACTAGAAATCAAATCAGCAAAAAATAAGGGTTTCATCTGGTTACACTCATCCCTAACAAACAGGTTTAGTTATTCATGACAGAGGATACAAAGATAAGGATTAAAGAAGAATTACAAGAATGATTCATGGATGATCTTGATAAAACTGCTTCAATCGCGTTAGAAACGGGCCGTCTTTGAGTTTCTATGCTAGGGCACAAGTCTCCCAAGTTCCCCAGACTCAAAAAGATCCCTAAAATAGTAAAAATCTGCGTTTTTATGGTTGTTGGTGCGCGTCGCGCCCAGGCGCGGAAAAACGCGCTCCAGGCGCGCGTTGGCAGAGTCCAATCCTGCGAAATGCGCTCCAAGCGCTCCAGGACGCGCTCCAGGCGCATTTCATATGATGTCTGATGTATTTTGCATTTTCTCATGTTTTGCTTCTGGATTTGGTCCGGTGTCTTCATGAAAGTTGTAGATATGATCTTAGCTTTCCATTAGCACTTGGAGTGACACTAAATTGGACATCTAGAACTCCTGATATGGCTGAATACTCCACATATGTCATGTTGATTTTTCACCAAAATTCAGCACTGCACTAAAACAAAACGCAATGTAAAATTACGACAAATTCCTACTTAATCAACGAATAAAAACAAAAAACATTTTATTAACTCAAAGAATAAAAATCAAAAAAATGTATCAAATAGATCCTTAATTAACTGATGATTGAGGATAAATAAGACTAAATAGTGGGAAAATATGCATATGATGAAGAGTCATCACAACCCCAAACTTAATCTATTGCTTGTCCCAAGCACAATTAATTTCATATTTGGTCCTGTTAAATGCACACTTAAATTCAAATTCTCAAATTACATCAAACTCAAATTTCAAAGTTCTTGCTACTGCAAAACATTCATCATGCTCTATGGTTGTTTTCAAAAATACAGAAAACAAGATTTGTACACCTTGTGGCATTCATTTATCAATTCAACTCTCTCTTCACACAATCTCACCAAAATTTCTCTCAAGTGTTTAGAAAGGTTTATGAATTTATCACTCAAATCCTAGACAACATGGCATCACGCTACCATAGGCTTTGAAAAAATTCTAGTTAGCAATCACAATGCAGCAAACACATACATTTTGGAGGACTTTCGGGTTGTAATGAGGCTTAGGTAAGGGTAGGACATTTTGGGATAGTAGGCTTTACCACTTGGAGTTAGGCATACATTTCCACCTTATTCTACCATTTTTTTTCATCTTTTCATTATGGAGATTCTCAGACATTGACAGAAGACCAAGAAGATATATTTTGTTTTTGTTTTCTTCTTTCTTCTTTCATTTTATTTTTTCTTCTTTTATTTTATTATTTTTATTTTTATTTTTATTTTTATTTTTCTTTTTCTGAGAATCATCACCCCAAACTTAGAAAGTTGCTATCCATGAGCACCCCAAAACTAGAATTTTTATCAAGACAAGAATTTTTCTACCTAACTCCAAGTAAGGTGATTTAATTAAAGTCATGTGTTTTTCTTGTAATTGGGCTAGTAACCGAAATAAAGGGCAATGCTCAAAAGGGCTAGCAAAGGGTAAAATTTTCATTGGGTAGTTAGAAAGGCTCAAACGACCAATAAAATTGCCACTCAATGTATGCATAAATTACATGTGATGCATAGTCAGAATTAGTGCAAGTTCTAGAGGGATAACACATGTATGGATAATCACCACAACAAAGAATTTAAGTGTTAGGCTCAAAAAGCTCACAACTAGGATAATAAGAGAGAGTATGAACAATCAAATAAAGCCAACATGCTTCTGAAAAGTTAAAATGTTGTATTTTTTGAAAAATTGACGGCATATTGACCTTCTACAACCATTTAGTAATCAAGAATGCATGCATTAGGAAGGCTTGTTGACTTGAGCAATAACATAATCTAAGAAATGAAAATTTAACTTGCCAAAATCACAAATATAAATTTTAAGATCAAGTGCAAGTCAATACAACTGTTTCATCATAGTACACATTTAGTGAAAGGAAAAAAAAACATGAAGAAAAGAAAAGTCAACATACAATGACATTAAACAAGAAAACGAGAAAATGGAAAGCAACAAGACAAACAACAGAAAGAAAAAAAAAGGAAAGAAACTTCTCTCAGTTTAGTAGTTCAAGGATTCTCGTTTAGATCATCCGCTTTTGTTCCGCTATGGTCGCCAGTATACTGGTGAGGTGCAAATAGATCAGCCCTCTAGTGTCTGGAAAAAGTGTTTCAGGCGCGCTTTGGCGCGCGTTCTGTCATTTGGAGCTGTACAATCGCTTCTCAACGCATCTTTTTGATTCTTTGCTCATACCAAACATCAAAACTAAGAGAACTAGAATTAGAGACTAAAATTGGAACTAAATGGAGTAAAATAATCTGAAATGTAATAAATAAATACGGTGTAAAGGATATAAAATTGGGTTGCCTCCCAATAAGCGCTCGTTTAGTGTCTTGAGCTGAACGTCTCAACTACTATCAAGGTGGCATATATGACAGGAAGAACACATCATCCTTCTTTTTCTTTTTGTTGGTAGAAAATCAATGAACTTAAGAAATAAAAGATGTTGTTTCCATGTCATTTTCAATTGACATTGATGAAACAAGGCATAGATTGAATCTCGAACTTTATCAATCTCTTCTTTTTTCTTTCTCGTTCGTCTTTTCCTCGTTCGTCCTTTTCCTCTTGCTTATCTTCTTCTACCACAACAATGAAATTATCTTCAATCTTCAACTTCTCTCCATCATCTCAATTTAACCACTTTGCTCAAATAACCTCTCACATTGACTTTCAAATCTTTCAATTGAAACCATGTTATTCTTCATGAATTCAACCAAAACGTCCGTAATGTGAAAGTCTTTGTCATTTGATTCTTTGGATAAAATTTTAGGAGGTATAATTTGTTCCCAATAGATCTTTTTTAATGTAACGCTCGTCGTTTTCTGTGACTTTCCAAAAAAAATCTTCATATTCTCTAGTTCGGCAAGGTCATCAGCACAATTTCCCATTCTTATGTGCTTCTCCGCAAAAGCCACACCTAAGAGGCTTCATCAGAGGGATGTGAAGGGTGATATCTTAAAAAATGAATGACTCAAGATTTGTCCCTCAATCATGCGACATATACCAGATATAAGACAAGTATCACACTCTTTCATATAATTGTAGTAGAATATCATCATTATAATCTTCCATGCTTTACAGTGAATAGTTATCTCAAACAAAGAAGAGACAAACCACTAGACATGACATTAGCAAGTTCAACACAAAAAAAAACATAAATAAAATAAAATCAAAATTTTATTGCAGAGCAAAAAATTTCAATTAAGTAAATAAATTAAATTCAATAGTGATATGGCAATCCCCGGCAACGGCGCCAAAAAACTTGATTGCGTTTCAGCAAGTGTACTGAATCGTTGCAAGTATAATAAACGGTAGTACCGAGTGTCGAACTCAAGGATTGCGTTTTTACTATTGAATTATATTTGATTACTAGAATTGAACAAAAAGGTTCCCAAGTTGATTGAAATAATGTTTGAAATTAACACAATAATAAAATTGATCTTTTATAATGAGAAAAATGTCAGGGATGAGTTTCACTTCGAATCCAAACCTTGGTGTCTAATTTGATCCTAGTTACTGAATTCCAGTATTGAATATTACCGAATTCTCTTTATTATTCTTGCCCTAATGTCTTAGTGACAGAACCTTTAATTCCAAAGTAACCCCTAATTCCTTAGTGGATTTAAGATTAGAATTAAGCATTACGTATAGAAATTCTCTAGTAAATTAGTTGCAACGATTCAGTACACTTGCTGAAACGCAACTAATTTAATTGGTTTCATGACCTGCATCTATCCTAGACTACAAATTCATGAATTTCTCATCTCAAGCATTCGTAAAGTCCACTCCGTTTCAAAATACGAATCGTAGAACATTTAATGTTGATCAAGCAATAAAAAGCATTAAGCACAGAGATGAGAAAAACAATTCAATAAACTCATTCATATAACTAGAAATCAAATCAGAAAAATAAGGGTTTCATCTGGTTACACTCATCCCTAACAAACAGGGTTTAGTTACTCATGACAGAGATACAAAAGATAAGGATTAAAGAAGAATTACAAGAATGATTCATGGATGATTCTTGATAAAACTGCTTCAATCGCGTTAGAAACGGCCGTCTTTGAGTTTCTATGCTAGGGCACAAGTCTCCCAAGTTCCCCAGAGTCAAAAAGATCCCTAAAACAGTAAAAATCTGCGTTTTTATGGTTGTTGGTGCGCGTCGCGCCCCAGGCGCGGAAAAACGCGCTCCAGGCGCGCGTCGGCAGAGTCCAATCCTGCGAAATGCGCTCCAAGCGCTCAGGACGCGCTCCAGGCGCATTTCATATGCTGTCTGATGTATTTTGGCATTTTTTCTCATCTTTTGCTTCTGAATTTGGTCCCGGTGTCTTCATGAAAGTTGTAGATATGGATCTTAGCTTTCATTAGCACTTGGAGTGACACTAATTGGACATCTAGAACTCCAGATATGGCTGAAATACTCCACATATGTCATGTTGATTTTTCACCAAAATTCAGCACTGCACTAAAACAAAACGCAATGTAAAATTACGACAAATTCCTACTTAATCAACGAAATAAAAACAAAAAACATTTTATTAACTCAAAGAATAAAAATCAACAAAATGTATCAAATAGATCCTTAATTTAACCTGATGATTGAGGATAAATAAGCTATAAACAGTGGGAAATATGTCATATGATGAAGAGTCATCAATATATCAATGCTAAATTACATGATCAGATCATATTGGGATGATCAGTTAAAGTTCAAGAAAAATTCACAATACTCAAACAATGCTTTTTCAAGTTCAATATAAGCAGAAAATCAGTTATGGCAAGTCAAACACTTAAATTACAAGAACTTAGTATAAAACAGTAAGAACAAGCTAAATATAAGGAGAAAATAAGTAGAAGCAGAAAATCAAATACAGTTCAAGCTAAATACTAAAATGCTCAATTCTGGCAGGTCAAACAATAAAATTACATGAACTCAGTTCAGATTACATGACTTATATAAAACAATTAATCACATTAAGATGCCCTTCTTCTTTTCCTGGTGGGATTCACATTTGTTTGTCCATTAACGATACGAAACGATGGATTAATCAAAATTCCCTCATTATGATCATCTCTAAGATATGAACCATCATCAATTGAATCAATTTCATGTGGTTGTGATGGTTCGTAGGGTTAGGACATCATATTAAATTTGTTTTTATTTATTTAAAGTGAATGATTTTTATTTAAAGCGCAAGTCTTTTACGATGCTTGTATAAAAAGCGCTCTAATATATCATTTAATCATATGAAAGCGCGTGTATTTTACAACGCTTTTACAAAAAGCGCTTTAAAAGCCATGTAACATAAGGTGAGAGCGCTACATTTTACGGCTCTTGTGTTTAAAGCTAAATTTGAAACGGGACTCTAATGCCATTTGTAACACCCTAGTTTATTTATATTTCTACATATTTATCAATCTTAGTAACTATCTAAATATATTACTTAAAAGTTTATACTATAACCAGTGTATTTAAATTGCTAAGTGATCTATCTATGAGGTTTACAATAGTACCACCATAGTTTGGTTGGGATATTTTAGAAACATGGTTCTATGGAATCTAATTCAAGATAGAGTAACTGGAGATCATGAGAATTTAGAATTTATATAAATCAAACATAGATTCAATGGTTGTACTGCATACTGATTGAACCTGATAATGATAGATTAGAAATTGGGTGAATGTTGAAGAAGTTGGTAGTTGAATAATTAAGAACATTACTTGTGTCTATAGAGAGAAATTAAATAGATTGTATCATCTAACGGAAACATGATTTAAATTTCAAAACAATGATGATGATGATGATGATGATCTTAATATTGTAACCAATTCTTGATTAGAATGTTAGAATCTTAATGTTGTAACCAATTCTTGATTAGAGAAGTTTAAATGCTAATGGTAGATGTTTTAAAATTTTGTAGTTATAATACTTGATCTTATGAAAAACCACAAGAACCCTAAATTAAGCAAGCTTATTAGGGGGTCAAACTAGAATTTGAGTCATGTAATTCTTTCAAAAGATTAAGTGTGGAGTAAAATCATATTCTTTAGAAGGTTGAATTTCGAGGACGAAATTCTTTTAAGAATAGTAGAATTGTAAAACCCTAATTTATTTATATTTTTACATAATTATCTATCTTAGTAACTATCGAAATATATTATTTAATAGTTTATACTATAACGCGTGTATTTAAATTACTAAGTGATCTAAATTATTCTATTGATTTAAATATTAATCGCAAGGCCTTTTGAAAGGATGGAAACACATGTCTAGCCCAAGTACATTTAATCAAAGAAATATTTACCCTGTACCACCAAAATATTTTCAAAATACCAAAAATACATTAAATTTTTTTTTACTATTTCACACAATCTAAAGTTATTTTTTTTCACAATTTTTTCATTTCTGGAGCCGTAAAAACGTTTTCTGGTAGGTCCTAGTTTTCCAGTAACTTCCGAAATACGTTTATTAAGATTTGCGATCCACAGTATGTTTCCATAAATTTTTTTTTTTAGTTTTTTGGTACAGAAGGTTTATTATGAAAAACTTAAAACAAAGTTTTCTGGTACATAAGGAAAAAAGTCTGTATCGGAAAACTTAATTGACAAGTTCTCCGGTACCAAAACTAGATTCCGGAAAACTTCATATACAAGTTTTTCGGTACAAAACTATTTTTTTTTAATTTATTTGTTAAGTATTTTATTTTATTAATTTTTTTAAAATGTAACAGATATGGATAAACCGCTACTATTAATGGATTAATCATGCGTCGATACTACAAATATTTTTGACACAGATCAGGTATGAATAAATATAATTAATATTAATATTATAAAAAATATATTATTATGAATAATTATAATTTATTTTATTTAAGATATTTGATACGAGGGACGGTGTTGTGAATTGGGCAAAAGAAATCGGAATAAATAATAAATTTACTGTTATTATCAGAAGATCAGATACAGACGAGATAGAAAGGAAGGAGAAAAAAATTAATATTAGGTTGTGACAAAGGAGGAAAATACATGTGTGCTGCTAGTTGAACTCGAAGTTCAAAAAAAAAAAGTGTGATTGTCCTTTCAAGCTTAGATCAAAACCATTAAAAGATGGTTCAAGATGGATAGTTAAAGTAATTTGTGGAATTCACAACCATGAATTACCTGATACTTTGGAGGGGCATGCATATGTTGGACGCTTAGATGATGAAGAAAGAAGCATGTTCGTGACTTAACAAAATATAATGTTGCACTGAGACACATATTACTCTCATTGCAAGACTGAGATAAGAGTAATGTTACTAAGATCTCACAAATATATAAACAGAGGAGTATGATTCGATTGCACGTGAGAGGTAATAGAACAAAGATGCAACATTTATTTAAGTTAATTGAAGATGCAAAATATGTGTGTTGGAATAGAAAGCGTGAAAACTCCGATGTTTTGAGAGATATTTTTGGGCGCAACCAGATTCGATGAAGTTGTTGAATTTGTTTCCGATTGTGTTGATTTTGGACAGTACCTTCAAACCAATAAATATATAATCCCATTACTTGAAATTTTTGGTATGACATCAACAGAGAAGAAATATAATCCCATTACTAGACACAGATCGGGTATGAATAAACTGCAGAGGAAGAAGAAACTGGACCAAAAACTGTGTTCATTTTTGTAGGAGCATAATAACTTGAATCATTCATCTTCTGCAGGGGTAGAATTGGTAAAGCAGCTTCAAATTTAAGCACTTGAATCAGTTGTCTAACACTTGGCCTTAATGAATAATTAGGATTAGCACACCAAAGACCAAGAACAACTAAACGTTCCATTTTCATCTCATCAAACACACCCCCAAGTTTTGTATCAACAACTTCAACAAACCTTCCTAATCTATAAAGTTCCCAAACCCAATCATATATAGCCATTTGGTCTTCCTTTGCATTAAGATCAACTGGTTTTCTTCTGCTAACTAACTCCAATGAAACAATTCCAAAACTATATATATCAGATTCCTTTGTAGCTTTACCTGTTGTGAAATATTCAGGTGCTAAATATCCCATTGTACCAGCTATAACTGTTGTTTGTGAGCCTTTTTCATGATCAACTAGTCTTGCCAACCCGAAATCGCCGACTTTAGCATTGAAATTTGTGTCCAACATAATGTTGCTTGATTTAATGTCTCTATGTAGCTCGCATTGTTCCCATTCTTCATGAAGATATAACAACGCTGAAGCTAAATCCATTGCAATGTTGTACCTCATGTGCCATGCTAATACGCTTTTTCCGCGATATAAGTGTGAATCTAAGCTACCATTTTGCATGAATTCATATATAAGGAGGAAGTCTTTTTTTCTATGACACCAACCAATTAGTTGTACTAAATTTCTATGCCTTAGTTGGCTAATGATTTTCACTTCAGTTGCATATTCCTTTATTCCTTGTTTGGATTCTCTTGATATTCTCTTTATGGCAACATTTGAATCTATGTCTTTTAAATAGCCTTTATAAACACCACCTTGTCCAATCTTTTGTGATTCTTCAAAGTAATATGTTGCACTCGCCAATTTATTGTAACAAAACCTTTTTTTGTCCTGTTCCCTTTTGGAATTCATCATCCATTTTTAGTCAAAAGTTGAATCTTCTTTTTTCATTTTAGCCCTTTTCCACATTAAAATACAAAACCATCCTAAAATAAGGAAACTTGATGCAACAACTACACCAACTCCTAGACCAACCCATGTAGTACCTTTGTTGCTATCCATCCCATACAGTAATTCAAACAAATTTTTTAGTTTTTAAATTTTAAAATACTAAAATAGATTTTTTTTAGATGTAAATCAAATATGAGTTTGAAGTGGCTCTAAAATTAAATTTGTATTATTTTATCAAATTTTCTCTCTTTTTTCATAAAAAAGAATAAATTAAATTAAAAATTTATATAATAGTTCATAATTACTCTAAAATACTCTTACAAATATCTAAAAATGCACATAATAAGAGTTTATCACAAAAAATTTAGAAATGAACAATGTCATTTTGAGAGTATTTAATATTAGATCTATAATATCTTTTGTTCGACTAATAGTAATCCATTCCACCTTAAATATAATTTTAAGAAAAATATTTAACATATATTTAATGGGCGATTTCAAATCAATAATAAAATTAATCAATATTTTGATTAATCTTCATTATTGCTCATTATTTTGAGATTGATTAGTGGTTATTGATCAATTTTAGTTTATTTTTAAAATACACAAATTAACAAACAATTTTTATGATTGTACTACACAAATGCTGAATTTTTAAAAATATATAAATTAATTCTTAAAATTATATAAATCAAATACTTATTTCAATATTTTGAATCACCATTATCTCTATTAAGATCTATACTAAAATTAAATGAACTATATTTTATTATGTAAAATGTACACATGGCAATTCATCAAGAGTTTTCATTACATAGTCCAAAAATTTGACTTTTAGCAACAAAAGAGTAAGCTACCAAAAAATCTATACCTTAGATTTCTTTTCGCATCATATTTATTATGTCACATTACAAAATTTGACTTTTAGCATAAATCATAAAAAGTCTAAAAATTGTAGCTATAGTCCAAAAAATCTATACCTTAAAAATTGTTTGCTGTCACTATTATAGTGATGGACTTTTGATGGTTGTACATGATTATGAGATTTTACTACGAACTTTTTACCATTGATATAGAGTTTAACAAAATTTTACGATTACTATACCAATAGTTTGTTATGTGGGTATAGGTTTTGATAGCAAATAATTTTATATCAATATAGGTTGTATGTCAATTAAGTATTTTATTTTACAAAATTAATCAAACTATAAAGAAAATATACAATAAAATAAATATATTTAAGAAACAAAATGAAATAAAAGCTCAACATCATATATATTAAAATTGACAAAAACTCTATATAACATATCAACATAGTTAAACTATGTAAATTTAAGTGTACTTACTAATAATAAAAAAATTGTCTCACAGACCAAAAAAAAAGGCTTGCAGAGTTTTATATAACAATTTCAAAAAAAAAAAAAATAATAAAAAAATATAATAATAATAATAATAATAATAGTAATAATAATCACTTAATTGTCAAAACTCCCTCTTCAACAACAAATTAATTTTAAATCTTTATCTATGACCAATAAAAAAATACAATTCAATATAAAATATTACTCCTAGAAAATAAAAATAAACATTAATAACTTTAGTGATAATTAATTAGTTCTAACTAAGTGTCATTTTCATTATCTTCGTTGGTGTATAGACTAAGAGAATTTAAATAGTTAAAAGTACTAGAAGCGAGAGAATTTAAATAGTTAAAAAGTACTAGAAGTGAAAGAATTTATCACAAAAAATAGAAGATGTTATATACGAAAAATATTAGTATTGGACCTATGAAGTAACTTGTATTTTATATAGAAAGATTAATCAAATATAATATAGTTGTCTCACAATTTGTGTTACGTCATTCTAGCTTCAATTATCTCCAATAATATTATAAGATTGATTATGGCATACCAGATAAAGAAGATAATATTGACGATAAATGCAATTATATCAATAATTTAAAATTTATAACATAAAAATAAACTTAAATTGTTTTTTTAAATACACATTAAAATCAACGATTTTATTTCAATTTATATGTGACAAACTTACTTGATATGTAAATAATAATGATTGGAAAAATATAAAATAAAAATAATAATTTTATATCAATAATATAAATATGTATATTATTATTATTATTATTATTATTATTATTATTAGTATTATTATTATTATTATTATTATTATTATTATTTTTCTTTGTTTGATAAAATAGAAATCTTAGCTTCGTGTTAAATTGGGTTTCCACCCTAAATCCAAGTAGGCGGGGTTCTTATCTTTTGTTTAAGATAATTTAAAGATAAAATTAATTTTAAAAAAAACACAGAAATCAATTTAAATTAGGCATACAGAAATGAAGGATAATTTTGTTTTTGTTTTTCACAAATAATTTTTTTAAAATAATTATTATGCTGAGAAATGAAAAGCTATTTTGATTAATTTTTGGAAAAATTATTTCCAATAGAAGGAAGAAGCATACAAAATCACTTTTAATATAATCGCAAACAAAAACAAAATAACGATTCGGGCTCTTCTTTAAAGTCTCTTAAAACAATTTCTATTTTATTTATACAAAAACACTTTCATTTTTTTTGGATTCAAAATTACTTTTATTTTAATACCTAATAAATAGGAGCAAATATTTTCCAATTCTTTAAATAAAAAATAATTATTGTTGCAGCGTGTTGTTCTGTTGGCAAAAAAAAAAAAAATACACTGCCAATTATTGAACCACGAGGCTTGACTCAACCAACTTATAGGATTAATTTAAGGTTTTATATATTAGATCTCTAAAAATTAATTTGAAAATTACAGGTTTTGATTAGCACAGACTTATTAAGTTTTAAACAACTAGCATTGATTTCCTTATCCTTGATATATTTTAATAAGAAAATACATTAATTCATTACTATTTTATTTGAGATGACATGTTTTTTTAATAATTCTAGTCAAAAGTAAAAACCAAAGACATTAAAGAATACGTATATTTTTATTTAGATTCTTCTTCTTCAAGAAGGCAAAGTATTACACAAAGAAAGAGTGTCGATGATATCATTTTTCATTTTCCTTCGTGATAAAATAATATAATTTATTTCAATTCTTCACACAACAACATTGAGCAAATCCATAACATCCACCTCCTCTTGTAAAGCCTTGGTCAAGGCATCTTTGGTTGCATTGTTCACATGATCCTTCATGTCCTTCACAGTCAGTTTCCACAGTGTCCAAACCTAATGTTGGTCCTGCTGTAAGAAAAAAAGTCACAAACTCAAAACTCTATGTTTTGTTTTATGAAAATATTAACATACGTACAACACATTGTTAAATTATATTAAAAGAATAAGAAAAATGTTCAATACAAACATTGAAATAATTATAAATAGAACTTTAGGGATTTTGAGTTTCTTACATGAAGCTAGTACCAAAACAATGCATAAAATTCCAAAGAGAAAAGATTTAGTCATTATGAGAGTCTTTGATGTTGGAACTATAAAATCTTTTCTTTGACTAATAATACTCCCTTCCACGTTCCACTTTAAATATAAGAAAAAATAGGTTATGAATCTTTGGTATATTATCTATTGCTCAACTACTTCCATGTTCCACATTAAAATATAAGAAAAATATTCTTGATACATTTAACGAACGATTTCAAAATAAATTATAGTAGTATAATTCAGTCAATATTTTTTAGATTGATAATTTACTATTGGCCATGAATTCAACAACAAATATTCAATAATAAATTAGTTAAATAAAAAATATTAATAATAAACGAGTTCAATAAAAATAATAATATTAATTAATGACAATTAATTCATTTTTTCTTAAATTGTTAAAAAAGAAAATGACAAATTTGGTATATATTAAAGATATGCTAAAATCATATTTGTTTACAATAATTGATTCATTTCACCATTTTGCATTTCGAAAATACTTCCAACATGCATGCACTGTTAATTTTTCATGAAGCAATAAATGTTACCTTCAATTAATAAGAGATACTCTCAAATCTGTACTAAGATTAAATGAGACTTATTTTTTTAGTTAAAATGTATACGTGATCATTCTTCAAAAGTTATCTTATCGTCTCGTAATATTAATAATAATAATAATAATAATAATAATAATAATAATAATAATAATAATAATAATAATAATAATAATAATAATAATAATAATAATAATAATAATAGTAATAATAATAATAATATATATATATTAATTTAAATTTGTAAAACAAATATAAAGTCAAACTATTTTTTGGAATGCACTTTAAAATTCATTTCTTTTTGTATTTGGCAAACTTACTTGATACTTGAAATGTAAATAGTAATTAAGAGAAATATATCAAATTAAATAGATAAACAATAAAAATATAAAAATAATAATTGATATATAATAATAAGAAATTCAAAATCATAACAATATCTATATTAACATTAAATGAGACCTATTTTATCACATCAAATGTACACATAACCATTTTGTGAAGAGTTTTTTTTCTTTCTCGTGAATCACATTGAATAATAAATAATTTAAATTTGTGAAACAAAATAACGTGAACCTGTTTTTTAGCAATATACATTAAAATTAACGCAAACTAACTAACTAGTATATAGTAACTAGTATGGAGTTCGGGCTAAGTACAGATAATGAATTCGTTATTATAAAATTAATTTTTTATTTTTTTGTATTTATTTCAAATATGTAAATAAGTTTTTAGTTAATATATTAATAATATAAAAATATTTTAATAAACAATTTTAATTTACTTTTATCAAAATTATATTGATAAAGATTCTACATGCATGATTGCTTTACGTGTACTGATATTAAAAATTTATTGTTCTAATATAATTTTTTTTTATCTAGTTATATTGTAAGGTTGATTATTTAAATTCTTTATTCAATATTTAGATATCTCTCTGATTCTTTTTTTTTTTTCTGCAAGCACGAGAAATAGAAAATTTTATCATAAATTCGCATATTTATATTTCTACTGTATATTTTAATTAAAAAAATCAATTTAATCCTTTTTTAAAATAAAAATCAAACTTTATGTTTTGTGTTTCTCAAAATTTGAAAAGAAAAAATAAAAAAATTTTCAGAATACAAAGTTAGAGTTTTCTAGAAAAAATGTTGTGTTGAAAAACTAAAAAAATATTTTCGAAACACAAATTTCGAATTTCAAAAACACAATTATTTATCAAAGCTTTCAAGTTTTCCAACATATAAAGTTCGAATTTTCAATAACACATTTATATTACAGAAAACTTAAAAAGTTTTTGAAAGTTAAATGTGTTACAGATAACATGAAAAAAAAATTCCAGAACACAAAAGTCGATATTTTATAAATACATTTGAGTTTCAGAAAAATCTTTTTAAGGCAAATTCATATAATGCAAATTTCATCAAATTTATAACTTTAATGCAAATTCATAACAAAAGGAATATATTTCTTATTGGCTATAGAGCTATGATACTTATTCCTTCAATGATGTTTCCCTTAGGGTTCAAGATGATATTTGCTTATAATTTATACTACTTGAAATTTATGTAGAATGAACAGGGTTTGGTATAGTGCATGTATATTTTCCATTATAGAGGTAAGAAGTGTTGGAACCAAGTTGGTTTTCCACTTATAGTTTTGAAGTTAACAAAAGTATTTTATGAGAACAATAAATTTAGATTAATGGATTCGTTAAGTATGCAAAAATTAAAAGAAGAAAATTAGAGGAAAGTCACTAGAGGATGAGATTAGAGGAACATAAAGTATACACGTCTTCCTCTAAACATATGCCTCTAAAAGTAACATGTCTTTGAAGGTTACGAAGATTTCCTTGGTGTGATGTTTGGGTCTGAAGTCTAGGTCTGATGTTTGCGTCTAAAGATTGGGTCTGAAGAATGGCTCTAAAACTGCGTCTGAAAGAGCGCTGTAAAAGATCTCCTTAACTTATTTTTTTAAAGCCTATTACAACGCTATTTGAAAGAGCGCTGTAAAAGACCTCCTTAACTTATTTTTAATAGCCTATTACAGCGATTTTTAATATTAACTTTTTATTTAAAGTTAGTTTTTTAATTAATATTATTTCATTTTTATTTTGATAGTGACGTTATTGTATTGATTGAGAAGAGTTGTTATTTGTTCATAACTTTCAAGTCAAACACTACCCTACATAAAGTAATTATATAATTTCTTTTAAATACAAATTAGTATTTTCTACATTTGAAAAAAGTTAAATTTAGTCCAAAAAAAGATTAAATGGTTATAAAATATTTTCAAAAAATTAAAATTTTATTCTAAAATGTCGAATATATTATTTTTATAGTTTGTTATAATATTATTTTTAAAGTTTAATGTTAGTAAAATTTGTTAAAAAAGTGTCAGTAAAATATTTGTACTGTAAAATTTTTACTCAAATTAAAATGTTATCTTTTTTTATTGAATTTATTTATTTTGTTATGGTTTATAATGTTAATAAAATGTTATTTTCTTAAGAAATTGTAAATTTTTTCAAAAACCAAATAGTACTTATTTAAAAGAAAGCAAGTTCATAATATTGATCTAATTATGAAATATGTAATATTATATATATAAAATGCGTTAAGATTATTTACAAAAGACATAAAACATTCATATTTTAAAATGCTATAGTAGAGTTGTAAAGAAAAAAAATTAAATAGAAATTACATTGTTAATCTATGTAATAGGCTTTTAATTCATTTTATTGTAATTATTTTTAAAAAAATATAAGTTAATTTTTAATAGCCTATTACATAGCTCTTTGAAAAAGCGCTGTAAAAAGACCTCATTAACTTATATTTTAAAAGCCTATTACAACGCTCTTTCAAAGAGCGCTGTAAAACACCTCCTTAACTTATTTTTTAAAAGCCTATTACAACGCTTTTTCCACAAGCGCTTTAAAAGACCTCTTAGCTTAGTATAAAACAAAGCTTTGTGACCTCCTTATTTTTTTAAAGGCTTTTATAGTGCTTATTAACAAAAGCGCTGTAAAAGACCTCCTTAACTTATTTTTTAAAAGCCTATTACATCGAAAGAGCGCTGTAAAAGACCTCCTTAACTTATTTTTTAAAAGCCTATTAGCTTTGAAAGAGCGTTGTAAAAGACCTCCTTATTTTATTTTTTAAAATCCTATTACAGCGCTTTTTCAACAAGCGCTTTAAAGGACCTCTTAACTTAGTATAAAACAAATAATTAGTAAAATACCTATATTTGAATTTTTTTTCCTCCTAATAATTAGTTTAATACCTATATATATATATATATATATATATATATATATATATATATATATATATATATATATATATCAATGCTAAATTACATGATCAGATCATATTGGGATGATCAGTTAAAGTTCAAGAAAAATTCTCAATACTCAAACAATGCTTTTTCAAGTTCAATATAAGCAGAAAATCAGTTCTGGCAAGTCAAACACTTAAATTACAAGAACTTAGTATAAAACAGTAAGAACAAGCTAAATATAAGAAGAAAATAAGTAGAAGCAGAAAATCAAATACAGTTCAAGCTAAATACTAAAATGCTCAATTCTGGCAGATCAAACAATAAAATTACATGAACTTAGTTCAGATTACATGACTTATATAAAACAATTAAACACATTAAGATGCCCTTCTTCTTTTCCTGGTGGGATTCACATTTGTTTGTCCATTAACGATACGAAACGATGGATTAATCAAAATTCCCTCATTATGATCATCTCTAAGATATGAACCATCATCAATTGAATCAATTTCATGTGGTTGTGATGGTTCGTAGGGTTAGGACAACATATTAAATTTGTTTTTATTTATTTATTTAAAGTGAATGATTTTTATTTAAAGCGCAAGCCTTTTACGATGCTTGTATAAAAAGCGCTCTAATATATCATTTAATCATATGAAAGCGCGTGTATTTTACAACGCTTTTACAAAAAGCGCTTTAAAAGCCATGTAACATAAGGTGAGAGCGCTACATTTTACGGCTCTTGTGTTTAAAGCTAAATTTGAAACGGGACTCTAATGCCATTTGTAACACCCTAGTTTATTTATATTTCTACATATTTATCAATCTTAGTAACTATCTAAATATATTATTTAAAAGTTTATACTATAACCAGTGTATTTAAATAGTTAAAAGTACTAGAAGTGAAAGAATTTATCACAAAAAATAGAAGATGTTATATACGAAAAATATTAGTATTGGACCTATGAAGTAACTTGTATTTTATATAGAAAGATTAATCAAATATAATATAGTTGTCTCACAATTTGTGTTACGTCATTCTAGCTTCAATTATCTCCAATAATATTATAAGATATATTATGGCATACCAGATAAAGAAGATAATATTGACGATAAATGCAATTATAATAATAATTTAAAATTTTATAACATAAATATAAACTTAAATTATTTTTTTAAATACACATTAAAATCAACGATTTTATTTCAATTTATATGTGACAAACTGACTTGATATGTAAATAATAATGATTGGAAAAATATAAAATAAAATAATAATTTATATTCAATAATATAAATATGTATATGCATATTATTATTATTATTATTATTATTATTATTATTATTATTATTATTATTATTATTATTATTATTATTATTATTATTATTATTATTATTATTATTATTATTATTATTATTATTATTATTATTATTATTTTTCTTTGTTTGATAAACTAGAAATCTTTAGCTTCGTGTTAAATTGGGTTTCCACCCTAAATCCAAGTAGGCGCTATAAGGGGTTCTTATCTTTTGTTTAAGATAATTTAAAGATAAAATTAATTTTAAAAAAAAACACAGAAATCAATTTAAAATTAGGCATACAGAAATGAAGGATAATTTTGTTTTTGTTTTTCACAAATAATTTTTTTAAAAATAATTATTATGCTGAGAAATGAAAAGCTATTTTGATTAATTTTTGGAACAATTATTTCCAATAGAAGGAAGAAGCATACAAAATCACTTTTAATATAATCGGAAAAAAAAAAACAAAATAACGATTTCTATGTTATTTATACAAAAACACTTTCATTTTTTTTGGATTCAAAATTGTCGGGGCCTAAAATTTCGAGTATTTCTCGAATTCAATGGAGTCGCCACCAAAATTTATTTTAAAATAGGGAAAATATTGGGAAACCCTTAAAATAGTAAAAATAAAAAAAAAATATGGTCTTTGAAACCAAATTTTGAGTTCGGGAGTCGATTATGCGTAGGGAAGGTATTAGCACCCTACGACATCCGTCAAAATACGGTTACCTATAATTAATTGTGCAAAATTAATATTAACTTAAGTATATTTATTTTCTTTATTATTAAATATGAATAACAATTATTACTATACTTAAAATATGATTTTGAAATAAATATGTACTTAACAAATAAAGGACAAAAAAAGAAATTTTTATTTATGTGCTTGACAAGAATGTGATCTTGCTCCTACGTATCTCCCGGTGCGATGGAGAAATCAAAGCTACGTAGTTCTTGATGTAGAAAATGTTTATGTGTTGAGTGTGTTTTAAAGAAAATTTGTTTTGTGATAAAAAAATGTTTTGACAAAATAGAAAAAATAAAATAGTTTAATTTGAATAAATACTTTAAAATAAGAGTTTTAAGACGAATCAGGTTGTACAACTTGTGTCCCAAAACTCAAGGAATAAAGAAGATGTCACATCTAATTTAATCCTCTAAAAATATTTTATTGTTCTCGATTTTTAAATTGAGTTTCAAAACCACCAAGTAGTACAACTTGTGTTTTAATAACTCGAAGATAAAAAAAGTTACATCTAATAAATAAATCGATTTTAGATTAGTTCATTAAGATAAATAAATGAATAAATAAATAAATAAAGAGAGTTTTAGGACTATCAAGTTGTACCACATGTGTCCTAACAACTCAAAGATTAAAAGATGTCACATCTAATTAATCTTTTAAAATTCGATTATAAATATTCTTTGCTTTTTAAAAAAAATTGATGTTAAATATGAAATAAGTTTAAATAATTCTGCAAAATAAAGTCAGTAGTAAACACACACAAAATGGTAAAAAAAAATACACGGACTTGTAATATGATCTATTAAATAAATAAACATTTTAATAGAAAAACATATTCAAATGTAAAATCTTTCAAAATAGCTTTTAAGTAAATAAGTGATTGAAACGAAACTCTAGTAATATAAAGTAAAATTCCATCTTTCAAATAAAACAGTTTTAGCTTCCAATCTAGTAAAATAAAGTTCGAAAAGCTGTAAATGTGAAGATAATGAGAAGATACATGCCTTTTCAGATACTGGTGAAGACGAAAACGGTGGTGTACGGTGGAAGTTAGAACGGCGGTGATGCCTCCTGTTTCTTCTTCTCTTCCTTTTTATGTGTTTTTTATCAGTATTAATCTCAGATTTTTCCTCCTCCAAAAAATGTCTCTCCTCTTTGTAAAAAAAAGATGTATTTATAGAGTTTTTTTTTCATCTGATTAGTTGCTTTCTGGTCTGCCTTGACCTGATTTGATTTTTATTGTAATTTATTTTTGGCTTTATTTTTGGTTGTAAATTGATTGTAATTGTAATTTAAAAAATTATAACTTGATTTAGCATTGTAAATTGATGAACCTAATTATTGTAAATATAATTACTTCCTTTTTTAATATATAATTACTTCCTTTTATCTAATTAGTTGCTTTCTGGTCTGCCTTGACCTGATTTGATTTTTATGGTAATTTATTTTTGTAAATTGATTGTAATTGTAATTTAAAAATTATAACTTGATTTAGCATTGTAAATTGATGAACCTACTTATTGTAAATATAATTACTTCCTTTTTTAATATATATTTCCTTTTTTATATTTGTTTTCAAAATGGACAAAATTAGGGTACTACAGCTGCCCCTATTTAATTATATTTTACTTGAAAAATATGAAAATATGAATAACAAAATGGTATTCGTTTTCATGTTATCAGGTAAAAGATAAGTAAATATAAGGACCTAAATTTTGTCCAATAACAAACACATGTGTTAAAGTGCATTTGAAATATTAAAGTGGGAATGATGCAAACTTTTGTTGAAATATGCAAAATAATCGTCTTCGGATTAATTACCGATGCGTAGATCGACAGAAATAAAAAATGATCGTCTTCGGATTGGTTACCGATGCATAGATCGACAAAAATGAAGGTGATCGTCTTCGGATTGGTTGCCGATGCGTGGATCTATAGAAATTAAAAAATGATCGTCTTCAGATTGGTTACTGATGCGTAGATCGACAGAGATGAAGGTGATCGTCTTCAGATTGGTTGCCGATGCGTGGATCTATAGAAATTAAAAATGATCATCTTCGGATTGGTTACCGATGCGTAGATCTATAGAAAAAATGATCGTCTTCGGATTGGTTACCGATGCGTGGATCTATAGAAATTAAAAAATGATCGTCTTCAGATTGGTTACTGATGCGTAGATCGACAAAGATGAAGGTGATCGTCTTCAGATTGGTTACCGATGCGTGGATCTATAGAAATTAAAAATGATCGTCTTCGGATTGGTTACTGATGCGTGGATCTATAGAAATTAAAAATGATCGTCTTCAGATTCGTTACTGATGCGTAGATCGATAGAGATGAAGGTGATCGTCTTCGGATTGGTTATCGATGCGTGGATCTATAGAAATTAAAAATGATCATCTTCGGATTGGTTACCGATGCGTAGATCTATAGAAAAAATGATCGTCTTCGGATTGGTTACCGATGCGTGGATCTATAGAAATTAAAAAATGATCGTCTTCAGATTGGTTACTGATGCGTAGATCGACAGAGATGAAGGTGATCGTCTTCGGATTGGTTACCGATGCGTGGATCTATAGAAATTAAAAATGATCGTCTTCGGATTGGTTACCGATGCGTAGATCTATAGAAATTAAAAATGATCGTCTTCGGATTGGTTACCGATGCGTAGATCGTAATTGGTCCAATCTTGAAGGTAGATAAAGAGGATAAGTATATGATACTTGCAATTCAAATGATAAGGTATGAATGATTCATGCGTGTGTAATGCATTGAGTATAAGTAAAGTGTCAATGAAGATGCATGGATCATGCGAGTAGGAGTAAATTATGTGCCATGCATTATAGATAAATTTTTGTTTTTTTCATTGATTCCCCGATCCTTATGCTTTTCTCCGTCCCAAGACTCAATGGATGAATAAAGACAAATATTGTTTCCTCATGATGACTCTTCGTATCTACCGAATGGCCGCTTTTTTGAAAGTGAAGCAAAAATCCATTGTTTAAAAATGACTACCCTCCTTATTATTCCTCACACACTCATATATCTTGAGAATCAAACGAGTTCCCGTGTATATTTTCAAGTGTCAAAATGTTTAAAATATTTTTTATATTTTCACATATTTCAAATTCCAACATTTATTATTATAAAACACAATTTGAAACAATAGAACACTCAATAATGAAACTGGATTGGTATATAAAGAGTGTAACGTACAACATCGAATGACAATATTGGAAAATGTACATTCGTTACATTAAAAGCAGAACAATTGAGGCAGGGGTTACAATGTGGGGACGAGTATGTTTAATTTAAGTGGAGACATAACAAACGTAGTCATTCTTGTAATTTAAGAATCCTCATAATCAGCTTCCAAAATAATAATTGCCCCAGTTTGAAGTGCTTGATTTGTTTTTTTTTTTTATCCCTATCTTTTGCATGGACTACTCTTCCAAGTTTTCAATCCATCGGGATGCTCTAATTTTTGACTAGGTCGCCTTTTCAGGTTTTCAACCTAGCGAGCTCATCACCGTTTTTAAGCATAATATTTTTGACTGCATCTGAATTTACTAGAAGTGGAAGGTCATCTCCATCCATTTCTGCGAGTATTAGAGCTCCTCCAGAAAAAGCTTTTTTCACAACATATGGTCCTTCGTAATTCGGGGTCCACTTTCCACGAAAATCCTTTTTATGGGCAATATTTTCTTTAACACCAAGTCCCCTTCTTGAAACTCTCGAGGACGGACTTTTTTTTCTCGTATGCCTTTTTAAGTATTTTTTGATATAGCTGGTCGTGACATAGAGCTATCATCCTTTTTCTTCTATGAGATTTAACTGGTCAAATCGTGATTGAACCCACTCAGCCTCTTCCAGTTTTGTTTCCATCAAGACTCTGATCGAGGGAATTTCAACTTCAATGGGAAGTACCGTTTCCATTCCATACACCAATGAGAAAGGAGTTGCCCCTGTTGAGGTACGAACAGAGGTTCTATAGCCATGTAATGCAAAGGGAAACATTTCATGCCAATCCTTATACGTCTCCACCATCTTTTGTATGATCTTCTTGATATTCTTATTTGCTGCTTCTACAGCTTCATTCATTTTCAGACGATATGGCGAAGAAATTATGGTGCTGAATTTTGAAACTATCACACAACTCTTTCATCATTTTGTTATTCAAATTAGTCGCGTTATCAGTGATTATCTTGTTTGGTAAGCCATATCGACAAATCAATTCTCTTTTGATGAATTTGACAACCACACTTCTAGTCACATTGGCATAAGAAGCTGCTTCAACCCATTTTGTGAAGTAATCAATAGCTACCAATTTAAACTGGTGACCATTGGAAGCTTTTGGCTCGATGAGTCCAATAACATCCATCCCCCACATTGAAAACGGCCATGGTGATGTTAAAACATTCAAAGAGGTGGGCGGTACATGTACTTTATCAGCATATATTTGACATTTATGACATTTCTTTACATAATTAAAGCAATCAGATTCCATTGTCAGCCAATAATAGCCAGCCCTCAAGATTTTTCTTGCCATTGCGTGTCCATTTGCATGAGTTCGAAAAGAACCTTCGTGAACCTCTTGAATGAGCTATTTCTGCTTCTGCTTTATTCACACATCTGAGGAGAACCATATCATGATTCCTCTTATAAAAGCACATCACCATTTAAGAAGAAGTTCATTGACAACCTCCTCAAAACCCTCTTGTCGTTCTCTGAAATACCTGATGGATATTCCCTATTCTTAACATAGGATTTGATATCATAAAACCATGGTTTGCTATCAAGCTCTTCTTCTATCGATAAGCAATATGCTGGCTTATCCTTTTGTTGAATTTTTATGACCGGCACATCCTGACGACGCTTATTTTGAACATTGATGATAATGTGGCCAAGGCATCAGCCAATTGGTTTTCTTCTCGAGGAATATGGTGAAAAGTGATATGCTCGAAGTTTTCTACCAATTCTTTGATATATGTATGATACGGGACCATTTGGAATCTCGAGTTTCCCACTCTCCTTTTGTTTGATGGATAACTAAAGATGAGTCTCCATATACCTCAAGAACTTTTATCTTTGACTCAATAGCTGCTTTAATGCCCATAACACATGCTTCATATTCTGCAATATTGTTTGTACAATCAAAACACAACCTAGCCGTAAATGGAGTGAACTGGTTCTCTGGAGAAATCAAAATGGCTCCAATTCCATGCCCTAAACGCATTAGAGGCACCATCAAACACCAACCTCCATTTTTCTTTACCAGATGATTCAATCTCTTCAACTAAAGTCATTATGTCTTCATCAGGGAATTCACACTGCATTGATTGATAATCTTCTACCGGTTGTTGAGCTAAGTACTCTGCTAGTGCGCTTCCTTTGATAGATTTTTGTGTAACATATACCAAATCGTATTCTGATAACAACATCTGCCAACGGGCGATCCTTCCAGTAAGAGCAGGTTTCTCAAAGATGTATTTAATTGGGTCCATTTTAGACACCAACCAAGTTGTATGACATAACATGTATTGCCTCAACCGACGAGCAGCCCATGCCAATGCGCAACATGTTCGTTCAAGCAGTGAATATCTTGTTTCACAACTGGTGAACTTTTTGCTCAAATAAGAAATAGCATGTTCTTTCCTACCAGATTCATCATGTTGCCCAGTACGCAGCCCATTGACTCGTCAAGTACTGTTAAGTACATAATAAGTGGTTTCTCAGGACAGGAGGCACTAGGATGGGAGGTTTTGATAAGTACTGCTTAATCTTTTCGAAAGCTTTTTGACAATTCTCATTCCATTCAACCTTTTGGTCTTTGCGCAACAATTTGAAAATCGGTTCGCATGTAGCGGTGAGATGCGATATAAACCTCGCAATGTAATTCAATCTACCCAAAAAGCCACGAACTTCTTTTTCGTGCGTGGAGCCGGCATTTCTTGTATTGCTCTTACTTTATCTGGATCCACTTCTATCCCCTTTTGACCAACGATAAACCCAAGTAACTTGCCTGATCTTACACCAAAAGTGCATTTAGCAGGGTTTAAACGGAGTCTGAACTCCTTAGTCGCACAAACAACTTTTGAAGGTTAATGACATGTTCTTCTTCGGTCCGAGATTTTGCAATCATATCATCCACATAAACCTCTATTTCTCTATGCATCATGTCATGAACAAAGTTACCATTGCCCTTTGGTAGGTTGCGCCAGCATTCTTCAATCCGAATGGCATCACTTTGTAACAGAAAGTCCCCCATTGTGTAATGAAATGTAGTTTTCTCCATATCTTCGGAGCCATCTTGATTTGATTATACCTGAGAAACCATCCATGAAGGAGAAAAGAGAATATTGAGCAGTGCTATCTACTAGGATATCAATGTGAGGCAAAGGAAAATCATCCTTTGGACTAGCTTTATTTAAATCCCGATAATCAACACACATTCGAACTTTTCCATCTTTCTTTGGAACCGGAACAATGTTAGCAACCCATTGAGGATATTTTGCCACAGCTAAGAAACCAACATCAAATTGTTTCTTGACTTCTTCTCTAATTTTAAGTGACATATCAGGCCTCATCCTCCTCAATTTTTGTTTAATTGGAGCACATTCAGGCTTGAGTGGTTAGCTTGTGTTCAACTATGTTAGTATCTAGCCCAGGCATATCCTGATATGACCATGCAAAGACATCCACATAATCAATTAAAAGTTTAAACCAACTTTTCTCGCTCACTTTCTTTCATAGACATACCAATTTTAACTTCTTTTTTTATCACGCTCAGTCCCTAAATTGATCACCTCAACAGGTTCTTGATAGGGTTGGATTATCTTAACTTCTTGTTCAATTAAGCTTTCTAGTTTTGGGGGAAGCTCACAATTGCTTCACAATCCTCATCAGCATGATTAATCAGACGTTCAAAATTACAAGAAATGGTTCTAGCGCTGCTATTTTCAACATATTCATTTTTGACTTTGCATTGTTTAAATTAAGAAGAAAAAGGGAAAAAAAAAAGAAAATATGAATAAGGATTGCCAAAAGAAAGAGAAAAGAGAAAAGGGAAAAGAGAAAAGAAAGAAAAAAAAAACTAGTTGGAGAAATTCAAAAATGCATTTATTGATAATAAGTATGGAATTGAAATACATATGCCCTAACTAGTTATCCTTATAGCCTTGGGCAGAGCAAAAGGAGTTAAAAATACATAATTACTTTGAAACACGAATTAACAAAACACGGGAAACTCGATGATCTTCCAATTGTTGAGATTGGTGTTTGGAGGACAATGGTACACTATTTTGAGGGTATCATCATCACCATGATCCTCTTTTCGCAACAGCCACCTGAGCAGCATATATTATTCCAACGCTCTTAAAGGTTGGCGAATGTCATAAATAGAAATCTTATTGTGTATTCAGTGTCTAATATGGAATATTTGGCAAGTATACTATTTGGGGTGCAATATATGGAATATTTTTATGAGGGTATAGTATTTTGGGGTGACACGTAACCCAAATGAGATGGAATTTGTGATTGGTTTAGGTTTTAGGGGTTGATAGCTGAGTGGTTTTGGTTATTGTCCATGGGGTTGATGACTATAGACGGAGTAAAACCAGGTGGGAAGACCATTCAAGGTTATAACTGCTGTACGAAATTGTTGTTAGTAGGGGTAAAGCCTGGTGGGTGAGAATGAGTGGTTTGATGTTCTTCATTTGCAGTTGTAGGATTTCACATATGTATTCTCCTTCCTTGACAAACCTGTATAGCTTTTAGGATTTGATTAACCTTGTCCTTCAATTGGTTTACATCCGCTCTTATCACTTCTTGGTTTTGCTCGAGTTCATCCATGATCTTGGAGTTTGCGCGAGTCCGATAAGGGTGTCGGGGAAACAACTTCATAGATTTTTTTTTGTTTTAATAAAATTTCTATGAGTATGCATTAAATATGAGTGTGATGAAGATGAATCAATTAGTTATTATGATAGTTGGATGTTGGGGAATTATAAGCTTTATGTAATTTTTTTAACAAGAAGAATTATTGGTGAAGAATATGGGGACGAAATCAAAATAGCAAATCCTTCATTGACGAAAAAAAAAAGTACATCACATTTAAATTGAAAACTACATTGAATATGGTAACTTCAATCTTCTCTTTAAATAGGACAACCAAATCTTCTCTCAATTCTTCTTCCAAATTTTTTTAATTTTCAACAAACTTGTAAACTTTGACTGGAGTATTAGCGGCCTCCCGTTTGCACATTCATTGCCAAGAGATTTAGGATTTTGCCATATTTGTGAAAGAAACTCTTTTGTTGTATAGTTTTTTTTTGATTGTTGATGTCTCTTAAACTTTCAAATCAGGTTGTTTGAATTTTAAAAGTAAAGTTTTTCTTTTTTCTGATCCCATTGTCTGCTTTAATTTAACACGTGACTAAGATTCTTATGATTCCAACAATCCTGAAAATTGATGCAAAATGCCAATTTATTTTCAAAAGAAACAATGTCATGAAATATGAATGCAATTATGTAAGAATGTATGTTGTGAATATATATACTTTGAATGAATGTATGAGGTTTTTTTGCTAATATGGATATTCTTATAATGAAAGGGTCTATTAGCATGTAGTGAAACTCTCACAAAGGTGGCTCACTAGTTCTAAACACGGTCCTAGAGCCAATAATTCATTTTGAGAATATTGTCACAACAATAGGTAAACTATTTGGAGGTGACAATACCCTCATAAGATCAAACTCTAGGTGAGATTTTCATGCTAACCAAACAGGATGACATCCAGAAGGCTATCCACTACACAACCTCGAAACTAAAATTTAAGTTTTGTTCAAACCCGAGTGGTAAGGTTCCACTCATAAGTGTGTGTTCTTATAAACAGTGTAGGGTGTAGAATAAGTATGATTCAATAACTTCGTAACGATAAATAAAATATATAATTAAATAATAAATAGATAAATTAAATAAATCGATAAATAAATACATGAATAAATATAAAATAAAATGATCTACAACTTAAAAAATTTAAAATATCAACTAATTTATTATAAAAATAAATAAAAGAAAATGAAAAAATAAAAAAAAAAGTTAAGAACTATGCACAATAATTTATTAGGCCTAACTCTCTAAAATATCCCCAGTGAGTCGCCAGCTGTCGCGGGCTAAAATTTCGAGATTTCTCGAATTCAATGGAGTCGCCAGCCAAATTTATTTTAAAATAGGGAAAATATTGGGAGAACCTTAAAATAGTAAAATAAAAAAAAAATATGGTCTTTGAAACAAATTTTTGAGTTCGGGAGTCGATAGCATACGGAAGGTATAAGCACCTACGACATCCGTTAAAATACGGTTACCTATAATTACTTGTGCAAAATTTAATATTAACCTAAGTATATTATTTTTTCTTTATTATTAAATATGAATAACAATTATTACTTATACTTAAAATATGATTTTGAAATAAATATGTAACTTAACAAATAAAGGACAAAAAAAAAAATTATTTTAGTGCTTGACAAGAATGTGATCTTGCTCCTACGTATCTCTCGGTGCGATGGAGAAGATCAAGCTACGTAGTTCCTTGGTGTAGAAAATGTTTATGTGTTGAGTGTGTTTTAAAGGAGAAAATTTGTTTTGTGATAAAAAAATGTTTTGACAAAATAGAAGAAAATAAAATAGTTTAATTGAATAAATACCTAAATACGAGTTTTAAGACGAATCAGGTTGTGCAAACTTGTGTCCAAAAACTCAAGGAATAAAGAAGATGCCACATCTAAATTTAATCCTCTAAAACATTTTTATTGTTACTCGATTTTAAATTGAGTTTTCAAAACCACCAAGTAGTACAACTTGTGTTTTAATAACTCGAAGATAAAAAAAAAAAAAAAAAGTTACATCTAATAAATAAATCGATTTTAAATTAGTTCATTAAGATAAATAATGAAGAATAAATAATAAAGAGGAGTTTTAGGACTATCAAGGTTGTACCACTTGTGTCCTAACAACTCAAAAGATTAAAAGATGTCACATCTAATTAATCTTTTTAAAATTCGATTATAAATATTCTTACTTCCTTTTATCTGATAGTTGCTTTATGGTCTTGCCTTGACCTGATTTGATTTTTATTGTAATTTATTTTGTAAATTGAATTGTAATTGTAATTTAAAAATTAACTTGATTTAGTAGCATTGTAAATTGATGAACCTACTTATTGTAAATATAATTACTTCCTTTTTAATATATATTTCCTTTTTTAGTTTATTTTTAAATAAGTTGGACAAAATTAGGTACTACAATAATGAATTATTTATGATTTAAATATATAATATATATTATATCATGTCATAATGATGTGTATTTTATAATACATGAATTGATAAAATAATATTAATTAGAATGTTTTGTTATTTATGTGTGAATCAAACACACATGAGAATATGATAATGGTTTATTATGTCACTATCTTATTCTATCATTATCATATTTATATTCTATCATGTCTCTATCTTTATCATGCGCATCAATGAGTCCCTTAGTGTTTTGTTTCTTTCGTATTAGTTTTTTTGTTTCCAACAAATTAAAAAGCTTGCTTTATAGCACTAGTGGAAATATGTTAAGTCGATCGACATGAGTCTATTGTCGAGCCTACGACAGACCTAGGTCAAGTCAGTTTTTTCTTATATAACTAGGTCAAAGCTTTTTTAAAAGCATATTTAGATAAGAATTTAATTTCTATATAATATCAGTGTACATAGTTTTACATCGTTAGTTAGGTTGTACAAAGACAGGTGTTGATGTATCTCTTTTCCAGTTCCATATCGGGTCAAATTTTAAACTTTAACCCGTTCCCTGTAACCCGATCAATACTCGATGAGTTGCAGGTTCATTCGACGGAACGAAATAAAGATGAAGACCCGGTTGTTCCAGACGAGACGCAAATAGTAATCCTTAAATTTTTTTTATAGAATAAAACAATTAAACACAAAAAAATTCATAACAGTTCACATAATGATTACACATGTCAATTCATTTCAAGAGTAGTATTATATTATTGTTTAACAACTATAATTATAAGTTACTGATAATTTTTGTAGAGATGGTGGAACTAATAATAACCTAAAATATAATAAAAATAATCATTGTCCTTTAATTAATTTGGATGGGACGGGTAACCCGTACCCGGTCCTTTTTCCCAGCTTGTCCTTTTTTTTTTGGGATTAGGGTCAGACCCGTACTATTGTTACGGAACATAGGAGTCCTGTACACCCCTATCGTCAGCTAATCAACAATTACATCATAAGTGGATTCGAACTTTGTGATAAATACTCTTACATGTCACTCACATGATTGATCATGATGTGTCAATTTTGCAAAAATAAATTACACTAGACAAAGTAAAAAATTAAACTCTTTAAGTTAAAAGGTTCAGACTAAGATATTGACACAATCTTATAGGCATACTAGGCCGCATTACCTATTAATATAAATAATTTTTATTACTATTATTATTATATTATAATATGAGTGCAATGATTATGGATTGACGATGTAAAAGTTAATTTTACCCATCGCTTGACATGAACCATCATCTTGTATGTATGATATATTGTAACTGTTTTTTTTTTTAAAATAAAAAATTTACTTCTTATTCAATTTTTATTGTTAGCGTAAAACTTAGTTTTAAAATTTAAGGTACATTGCCTTTTTTTCTCTTATAATATTAAGTTTTTTTTGTTTGTGTTACATCATAATTTGCTAACATTTTTTGTAATTTAACTATTATTTTGCGCCAATGTTTAAATATTTAAAGGTATTATTCTAATAGAATTAAAATATGATATAAATAATGCATATCTTTTAAAAAATCATGTTAGATATCAAAAATAGACTTAGCCTCGTTGTTATGTTAACTGTGTCCATCTATTTCATGAAAATCCTAGTAATAGTGTTGTAAATTTTCAGATAAAATAATGAGAAGTATACTTTTAAACAGATTTTCAGACCTTATTGATTTTAAAAATGCTTATATGCTCTATATATAACAACTAAACATTATTAAATAACCCTAAAATATTTAATTACAGAAGTGGAATAATTGTGGAGTGGCGATGAAGTCTAATTGCTTGAGATTCTTTTATTTTATAGTGTGCTTCAGATTAACTCATTTTGATGGAAATAAATGTCAAAGTGTTATAACATTACTAAAATAAGAGCTAGATAAAATATAAAGAATATATAGAAAAGCTAAAGTTTAGAGATTTTGAGAGATGATGAAGAAATTATGAGATAAATGAAAGTATCATTCTATTCTTATTTATATCCCTCAAGTGCTTGAACCCTCTATTAATAAGGGTCCATATTACAAAGGTTTCCAATGATATCAAAAGCCACAATTATATGTACAATAACATATACATCAATAGGTGTCTTCTAATGTTCTTATTCTATGCCCTATGTAGTCTCAATGAACATCCCATCTTCATATTAATCCATCACATATTCCTTTGAATGTATTAAGGATATGCTTAATTAACTTTACTAGAAAAATTAATGAAAAAAAACTCTATGAACGGGACGAAAATAGTACACATCTTTTTCGTGGAGATTGAACTCATTAAAATTTTTACCAGAATTCAATGAAATAAATACAATGAACGAAAAAAGAGTGTATAAGTACATTTATTTATGAGTGGTGAAGACCAATGTTACTTTGATGGTGAAGACAATTTATCTGAATGGTGAATGTCAATTAATCTTTGTACAAGTTGCTCCAAAGCTTCCTAAATGTGACTTTATAGAAAATTTGTTGTATAACTTTATTATACTATTCTCCATATTAAATCGTGCATGCAAAATTATCTTCACATTGAATGTTGCAATAACCACTTTTTAGAAGAAAAACACAAGTTTTTTATATGTGTAGAATCACATATCTCAACAAAACTGGATTCTTGACTTGCCTCATGTAAATTATAAAATGGCATTAAGAGGATAAGACACATACCTGCTACTTCAAGGTACCAAAATATATGATTAACTTTGTTCTAATGTCTTGTGTGGTGAAGGAAACATATATTGTTAATTCGATTTGACAAACATATATGTCAACATATGTACAATTGCAATGTTCCATATTGTCTTCAAACTGAACTAAATATAGTACTCCATGAACCAATTAGTTCTCCATTTTTTTCTCAAGTTCTAAAACCAATTTTATTTTTACGTTTATTGAACTTAGAACCGATTGGAGAGTACACAACAATGATAATTTTTCATATAGAACATATTAGTACTTTTACTTATAGCTTATGATTTCACTAAAATACCGATTCTTTAAAATATTACAATCCACAACAAATCTTTTTCCCTTTGTACATATCTTGTCACAACTATCTTTCATATTAATCAATTTGATTTTGAAAGCTTGATTCAAGAGTTCATTGATATCTTTAATTCAATTCATTTTCAAAACATCTAGTAAATAATATTATTAAAAATAAAACATTCAACTCTATTTAACGACACATCACACACTTATGTGTCACATCATAATATTTGGTCACACCACTTATATTCCTATGTGACACCCTTCATATGCTTCTATAATTCATATCACACATTTTATTTCTCAATTTAGCTTTCGCATCTCACACATCATCATATACATATATTGAGAACCTACACACAAAAGCTTCTCATGAAAAAAATTTTACTATTTTCTCACTTCAATCACTTTTTAGTGCTCCTCAATTCTCTACTTTGTATATTCAGAATTAATTGGTAACAAAATACATCCCATCTTATGTTATCTTAAGAATCATTCTTTTGATTCGTTCTTAAACTTGGTGGATAACACACTTTAGATACAAAGTTTTTCGCTTAGACAACATTTAATCCTTCAAGGCTTCTCAATTCTCACCCAAGTATCAATGATAAGTGTGAGATTGTGTAACCTCTTGGCGACTTCTTCAATTGAGTCAAATCAGATCATTTCTATTTTTTCCTCTTTTTTTTTATCTATGTCTTTTAATTCTAATATATATAGTTTCTCAATTCTCACCCATCAATGGAAAATGTTTATGCTTAGGTTATTTTCTTTCTCCATTTAATTTTACCCATCTTCTAATTTTCCTTTTAGATACAAACTATTTGTTTTGCTTTAACTAAGGGTCTGTTGAACACTTTTGAATTCTTAAATCACAAAATGACATTTTCAATTCCTTTATTCTTTTAGATTTTTAGTTCAACTATATATATAAACAAGTACTACAATTCACTTTAGTCATACAATGTCAAATATCATAATAGATTTGTTTTGGTAGCTGTTCGGTCATAAGTACTAACCCAATAGTATATAGGAATATGACTTTACTCAGTTTTGTTTACTGTTTCATACCAATAGCTCATTCAGACAATATTTTTTGACTTAATACATGTAATCGCAAAGTAAATATTGGAGTTCAATTTTTTCCTGGCATAAAACTAGACTTTTAATATTCCATTATTTTTT
>PGTU02006831.1:0-10806 GCA_002896215.2 Cicer echinospermum
CACCGTTCTTCTTCTGTTGTCTTTTGTATGTATCTTAGGGATTTCTAAATCCCTTTTATACCTTCAAGTGGGCCAAGCCCATTAAATTTTTTTTTTCTTTTTCTTTTTATTTCAATAATAATAATAATACTAGTAAAATTGGTGGGTTCCACTTGGGGAGTGAGCCCACCCAACAACTACTGTGGTGAAGGCTAGGTAGAAGCATAGTCAAGGTGGTGATAGTAAATTATTCATTAAGTTATCATTCTGGGTCAAGGGGAGTTACTAATTGTCTATGTAGATGATATAGTTGAAATAGGAAAAGATCAAGCAAGAATGGAAGAGTTGAAGGAATATTTGTTAAGAGAACTAGATAGAAAGGAGTCACGTAGATTGAAGTATCTTTTAAGCAGTGTGTGGTGGCCCATTCTCGTCATGCCCAACAAAAGTATGGTATTTTTCTCTTTTTTTTTTCCACTCACACTCATCTCTATTTTCTTTCTCCGATTCTTAATTTTCTCTCTATTTCTTCTATTATTCTTGTAGTACCTCAATTTTGTCCGACTAATAAAAAACTATTTGAATAATAAATAATAATAATAATAATAATAATAATAATAATAAAACATATTTAATAAATATTTTTACAGTTGTTATCGGGAAATTTAAAAAATTTAGTATTTTACCATTCAAATTTAAATATATACCAAATTTAAAACAAAAATAAAACAACACAATTCGAATTTTGTTTTTACTTTTCATTATTTGGATTGCTAATCCACAAACTGTCTTTATTGTCAGCCAACCCTTCTTCTTCTTCACTCTACGCCTCTTTCAGGTGTCAAACACCAAAACAATTTTTTTCTCTGTAAACACGTTTCCTTGCATATATGTTACTCTTTTATCTTTTTTGTCTTGTTAAGATCCTGTTATAAACGGGTTATTTTACTAATTTGATTTACTCTGTAACTTAATAAAGATATTACTTGTAACACAAAACCAGAAAAAAAAATTCTTTCTTAAAATCATAATTTGCTTAAAATTGTTACAAAAACAATGTAAAATCCAATTAATTTTTGTTGAGTAACAATACAAAATCCAGAACTCGTATTTATCTAATGAACGGAAACATTAGTCGTTTCCCCTATAAATTGAGACAAACAGAAACGAAGAAGGGAGGAGATTTTAGTGTTTTACCGCTATTCCAACTCCACACAACCGTGCACCACCACAGTCTCTGTCTTCAATATCACCAACGTCGCTCTTCCATATCTGAATAGGCATGTATTTTCTTCATTCGCAGTTGTTCAAACTTTATATTTGATTATTTATTTGAGAGATGAAATCTTTTTGTGTATATGAATGTTGTTTTGGTTGATATAATGTGTATTTGAAACAAAATTTCTATGGTATTTGAAAAGTTTTGTTTTCTTTGATTTAAACCTTTTACTCATGCCATGTCACGCTTTACCTACTCTTGTGTTGAAATATTATCTTACGCCAGCCTGCCAGTTTGATTCGTGATGCGTGCCTTGCTTGTGTGCCAACTTGTTATGAGTTGGCTTGTGATTTTATTCGTACGTGTACTTTTCTTATTAATTAGAAATTAATGCATGAAAAATAACTATATTTTTATAAATAATAATGAAGGTAATTAATTAGTACTAAACCAAATTTATTTTATTTATGAACGATATTAATTATTGAAAGGGTGATTAGATATTTTTTTTATTTTAAAAAAGGATAAAGATAAAACTATAATCAAATATTAAAAATTAATTAGATGTGACATCTTTTTAATTTTTGAGTTATTAGAATACAAATTGTGACAATTTGGTGGTTCTAAATCTCATCTTCACAAATAAATTAATAAATTAAAAAAATCATAACCAAATTAATAAGTAAAAATTATTGAAAGTTAATTAAAAATAACATATTTTAATCCATGAGTTGCATAATATAATTTATATATTTTGATAGCTTTAAAATTTATTTTTATAAATAAATGGAATTAAAATCAACTTTTTTTAAAATTTAATTAATTAGATCTTGGAGTTGTTAAGACACAAGTTAAACATTTTGTTGATTTTAAAACTCAATTTAAAGACAAAATATTCTTAAGAGGATTAAAATTAGATGTGACATCTTTTTTTTACTCCTTGAGTTTTGAGACACGAGTTGTACAATTCGAACGTCTTAAAACTCATATTTTAAGATAATTATTCAAACCAAGCAAGCCCTTTTTTAAGTTCGTCAAATTTAACTTTTTAATAACAAAATACAATTTATTTAAAAGCAATCAACACATTCACATTTTTTACCAAGAACTACGTAGCTTTGATTTCTCCATCGCACCGGGAGATACGTAGGAGCAAGATCACACTCTTGTCAAGCACACTAATAAAAACTTTCTTTTTTCCATTCTTTTTTAACACACTTTTATCTCAAAAAATCACATTTATAAAAAACAATTTATATTCATATTTAATAATAAAGAAAAATAAATATATTTAAGTTGATATAATTTTGCACAATTAATTAAAGGTAACCGTATTTTAACGGATGTCGTAGGGTGCTAATACCTTCCCTACGCATAATCGACTCCCGAACTCAAAATCTGGTTTCAAAGACCATTTTTACATTTTTAAGGGTTTTCCAATATTTTCCCTATTTTAAAATAAATTTTGGTGGCGACTCCATTGAATTCGAGGAAAACTCGAAATTTTAGGCCGCGACAGCTGGCGACTCCGCTGGGGAAATTTGAGAGTCAAGCCTAAAAATTAATTGTGCATAATTTTTTAACTTTTATCTATATTTGTTTGTTTTTCATTTTCATTTTCTTTGTGTGTTTCTTTATTTCTTAATAAGTAATAGTTGACATTATAATATTCTTTTAGGCTAGTAGATTATTTTTATTTTATTTTATGTTATGTATTTATCTATTTATTTTATATATGTATATATGTTTTGTTAGTATTATGGATCTATTGAATTATGTTTATTCAACACCTACATTTTTTTAAGACACACACTTATGAGTGGAACCTTATACCCGGGTTTGAACAAAACTTAAGCTTAGTTTCGAGATCGCGTAGTGGTAGCCTTCTGGATGTACATCCTGTTTGGTTAGCATGAAGATCTCACCTAGAGTTTGATCCTATTGAGGTTATTGTCACTTCAAATAGTTTACCTATTGTTGTTGACAATATTCTAAAATAGGATTATTGGCTCTAGGAACCGTGTTTAGAACAATAGAGCCTCCCTTGTGAGAATTTCACTACATAAGCCAATAGATCCTTTCATTGTAAGAATATCCACAAAAACCAAAAACATTATCTCATATATTCAAGAGTTTATGTATATATTAATTTCATTCATATCTCATGACATTTTTTTTCTCTCTTTCTAAGAAAAATAAAACATAATAGCATTTTGCATAAATTTTCAGGATTTTTGGGAAATCATACAAACCTTAGTCACGTGTCATTAAACTGGACAATGGGATCAAAAAAAAGAAAAACTTTACTTTTAAAGTTCAAGCAACCTGATAATATCAATGAATGATTTGCTATTCAAATTTTGATCCCCATATTCTTCACTAATAATTCGTTCTTGTATAAATTTACATAAGGCTAGATTCCCCAACATACAACATCATAATTAACTAATTGATTCATCTTCTTCATATTTTAATGCATACTCATAAAAATAAATTAATTTATTTATTAAAAAAAACACAGAAAAATCAATAAATTGTTTCCCCGACACCCTTATCAGACTCGTTGCAAACTCGAACAGATCATGGAAGAACTTGAACAAAATCAAGAAGTGATGCGAGTTGGATGTCAACCAATTGAAGGACAAGGTTGATCAAATCTTAGAAGCTATACAAGCTTTGTCAAGGAAAGGGAATACAGATGAGAATCAGTCCGACTGCAAATAAGAACACCAAACACTCATTCTCACCTACCAGGCTTTACCCCGACTACCCAACAACTTCGTACAACAACTATGTAGTTTCCTTTGTACGGCCTCCCACCCGGTTATACTCCACCTTTAGTCATCAACCCCATGGACAACAACCCAAACCACTCAACTATCAACCCCCAAAATCCAAACCAATCACGAATTCCATCTCATATGGGATATGTGCCACCCCAAAATGCTCTACCATAAGAAATATTCCATATATTGCAGCCTCAAGTACCCCATTTCGATGCTAATGATAATTGACATCAACCTCACGTTGGGGATGATACACCAATCAAAGGAAAAATTCCATGTCTTGGAAGAGCGAATTAAAAGCAATTGAGGGGTATAGTGTTATGGCCTTGAAGCTTTTCGATATGTGTTTGGTTCCTGATGTGACTATCCCTCCCAAATTCAAGGTTCCTGACTTGAAAAATACAAGGGCAACACATGTCTAAAAATCATTTAACTATGTATTGTAGAAAAATGGCTTCTCATGCTCATAACGACAAGTTGCTCATTCACTTTTTCCAAGACAGTTTGAGTGGGGCATCATTAAGTTGGTATATGCATCTCGAGCGAAATTGAATTCGTTCATGGAAAGGCCTGGCTGATGCCTTTTTGAAACAATACAGGTACAATATTGACATGGCCCTTGATAGGATGCAATTGCAAAAGGACAACGAAGCTTTCAAATAATACGCACAACGGGGGAGGGAAATGGCCTCACAAGTAGAACCCCCATTATCTGAAAGAGAAATGGTTGGTATGTTTATGGATACTCTCCAGTCGCCTTTTTATGACAAGATGATTAGGAGTATGACATCATACTTTTCTGACCTTGTCATGATAGGAGAAAGGATAGAAAGTGGGATGAGGAGTGGCAAGATCGTATGTGCAACAACTGGCATAAAAAGACCCCAAACGATATTCACAAGAAAGAAAGAAGGGGACGCTAACGTTGTAATAGTAAACCCCAGAGTCTCCTATTTTCCACCCATCAATTCTTATCGATCCCCAAATTTCCAGCCCCCGATACCACAAACTCCTTACATTCCATTCCCATATGTGGCCGCAACACATAAGGCTTCATACCTTCATATCACCCTTCAAGACCACCTTTCTATCAGCCACCACCTACCGGATTAATTCCCAAAAAATCAAATGGAACCAAAATTCAATTTCCGAATCACTACAGACCACCTGTTAATCAGGAAAAAAGGATAACTCATTTTAATCCAATTCCGTCACGTATAGCCAACTTGTGCCCCATTTGCTTCAAAATTCAATGGTAGTCTTTAAGACCAATGAAACTCTTGAACCACCATTTCCAAAATGGTATAATCCAAATGCCAAATGTGAATATCATGCAGGAGCCGTTGGGCATTCCATTGAAGATTGTCAATCCCTTAAAATCTAAAGTGCAAGAATTGATTAATGCAAAATGGCTTACCTTCAAGGAGGAAAATCAACATAGGGAGCAATCCTTTGCCAGGCCACGGGAATGCCTCTGTGAATGTCATTGAAATGGATAGATGGTCATGTGTTCACCATTGGGTCGTGTGTAGAAATAATATGATATTTCCCAAAAACATTGGAAATTCTTTACAAAAAAGAGAATCTTAAGTCAAATCCTAGCCAAGCCAAATGCGAATAATTGTCAAACACCAATCCCTTTCTTAGGAAATACCAAGGCAGTACTGTGGAATACGAAGTCACATCCCATTTGGCCATATCATCAACCAAGTTGATGGTTGTGAACCTAAAGGAACTGATGCGTCACAACATCTCAGCATTGGTGGAATGACTGGAGTGGTCGAGGTATACACTCCTGAACAACTTAGGAAAAAAGAGGTTCATGGGAAAAGGGAAAGAAGATATGTATCATACCATAAAAGGACAATAGACTAGTAAAAAGACGGTGTCTGAAGAAGAAGCTAATGAATTTTTGAAGTTGTCAAGCAAAGTGAATATAGAGGTGGTGGATCATCCTAAATCAAACACCTTCCAAGATATCAGTTATCTCCTTGTTTATTGAATTTTTAAGCACATAGAAGGGCACTGATGAAAGTTTTTAAACGAAAGGCCATGTTACTCACGATATCATTGTCGATCAGTTTGATGGAGTTGTCGGTAACATCATGGCTCAGATAGGTGTCTAAGTTTTAGCGATAATGATTACTAGCTGAAGGAACACGAGCATAATAAAGCATTGCACATCTATGTGAGGTGTCACGATCATATTCTTGCACGAGTGCTAGTAGATAATGGTTCATCATTAAATGTCATGCCTAAAATCAACACGCAAAACCATCTTGTTGGGAGCCTGTTTGAAGCCTAGTGCTTTGGTGGTGAAGCGTTTTGATGGATCTAGAAGACAAGTTGTTGGTGAGATTGACCTGCCAATTCAAATCGGACCCCATATCTTTGGGATAACCTTCCAAGTTGAGGATATTAAACCGACGACAGTTGTCTTTTAGAGAGACCATGGATTCATGCTGCTGGAGCAGTGACATCCACCCTCCACCAAAAGCTAAAGTTTATAGTGAACAATAGCTAGTAACTAACATTAGACGAAGAAGATATGATAGTAGAGTTATTTATCTTCTACAGCTTACATTGAAACATAGAGGAAGCCATAAAGACTTCCTTTCAAGCATTAGAAATTGCCCACTGTCGTCTTCATGGATGACAATATCGTTTAAAGAACCAAAACTCTCTACCACATCATTGAAGTCACCAAAATCCATGTAGAAGGAAGTAGTTTTGTTAAATTTGGGAGAAGTTGATAGAAATCACAGAAAAGTACAATAGGTAAGGATTGGGATATGTACCTACTCAAGCTGATGGAGAAAAGGATGCGAAGGAAAAAGGAGAAACAAGGTGACTCGTGGAAAAACTGGATACCGAATTCACAGAAGATTCCTATTTGTGCATTCGCCAAAATTTTCAAAGCGCGGAATAATATATGTTTATCGGTGGCTGTTGGGAAGAGGATCATGTGATAATGATACTTCAAGCTAGTATACCTTGTCTCCAAACACTAATCTAAACAATTGGAAAGATCATCGAGTTTCCCGTGTTTGTTGATTCGATGTTCAAAGTAATTATGTATTTTTAACTCCTTATTTGCTCTGCCCAGGCTTATAAGGATAACTTAATTAGGGCCATATGTTTTCAATTCCGTACTTATTATCAATAAATGCATTTTGAATTCTCCAACTGGTTTGTTTTTTTTCTCTTTCTCTTTCTTTTGGCAATCCTTATTCATGATTTTCTTTTTTTCCTTTTTTCTTCTTAATTTAACATGCATAGTCGAAAATGAATATGTTGAAAATAGCAGCGCTAGAACCATTTCTTGTAATTTTGAACGTTGATTAATCATGTTGATGAGGATTGTGAGGACGATGTGAGCTCCTCTAGAATAGAAAGCTTAATTGAACAGGAATGTTAGAGATAATCCAACCTATCAAGAACCTGTTGAGGTGATCAACTTAGGGAGTGAACATGATAAGAAAGAAGTTAAAATTGGTATGTCTATGAAAGAAAGTGAACGAGAAAAGCTGGTTAAACTTTTATTTGATTATGTGGAGTTTTGTATGGTCATAATCAGGATAGCCTAGGCTAGATACTAACATAGTTGAACACAGCACCACCAAGCCTGACTACGCTCCAATTAAACAAAAGTTAGAACGATGAGACCTGATATTCAACTTAAAATTAGAGAAGAAAGGTCAAGAAGCAATTTGATGCTAGGTTCTTAGCAGTAGCAAAATATCCTCAATGGTATGGCTAATATCGTACCAGTTCCAAGAAAGATGAAAAGGTTCGAATGTGTGTTGACTATCGGGATTATATTAAGATAGTCCTAAAGACGATTTTCCTCTGCCTCATATTGATGTTCTAGTGGAATAGCAGTGCTCAATACTAAACTCTCTTTCTCCTCATGGATGGTTTTCAAGGTACAATAAACAAGATGGCTCAGAAGATATGGAAGGAAAACTACATTCATCACACAGGGGACTTTCTGCTATAAAGTGGATTCCATTTGGATTGAGAATGTCGGGGCACCTATCAAAGGCATGGTAACTTGTTTCATGACATGATGCATCAAGGAAGATAGAGGTTTAAGGTGGATGATTATGATCGCAAATCTCGACGAAGAAGACATGTTGTCAGCCTTCAACAAGTTAATTGAGCGACAAGGAAGTTCAGACTCGTTTAAACCTGCTAATGCACATTTGGTGTAAGATAGGCAATTACTTGAGTTTATGTTAGTCAAAGGGATAGAGGTGGACCCAGATAAAGTAAAGAGAATACAAGAATGCGACTCACGCACGGAACGAAGAGAAAGAAGTCGTGGCTTTTGGGTAGATTGGAATTATATTGGCGCAGCGTTATATCGCATCTCAGTTACGTGCGAGCCCGATTCTTTCAAATCTGTTGCGTCAAAGACCAGGTTGAATGGAGATGAGATCTGTCAAAAGCTTTTTGAAGAGATAAGCAGTACTTATAAAACGTCCATCCTAGTGCTCCTGTTCATGGGAAACCACTTATTATGTACTTAAAAGTACTGACGAGTCAATGGGCTGCGTACTGGGGCGCATGATGAATCTGGTAGATGAAAAACATGCTATTTATTATTTGAGCAAAAGTTCACCAGTTAGTGAAATAAGATATTCATGCTTGAACGAACATGTTGCGCATTGGCATGGGCTGCTCGTCGGTTGAGGCAATACATGTTTGTATATTACACTTGGTTGGTGTCTAAAAATGGACTCAATTAAGTACATCTTTGAAAAACCTGCTCTTACTGGAAGGATCGCTCGTTGCAGATGTTGTTATCTGAATACGATTTGGTATATGTGTTAACAAAAGTTCTATCAAAGAAGTGCACTAGCAGAGTATTTGGCAACAACCGGTAGAAGATTATCTCAATGCAATGTGAATTCCCGATGAAGGCATAATGACTTTATTGAAGAGCTGAATCAGTGATAAGCAAAATGACGTTGGTGTTGATGGTGCCTCTAATGCGTTAGGGCATGGATTGGAGACCATTTGATTTCTCAGAGAACAATTCAACTCATTTACGGCTAGGTGTGTTTGATTGTCAACAATAATTGGCAGAATTGAAGCATGTGTTTTGGGCCATTAAAGCAGCTATAAATCAAATGTGAAAATTTCTTGAGGTATATGGAAGACTCATTGTGGTCATCCATCAGAGGCGAAATGAGAGTGAGGAAATGCGAGATTCCAAATGTGATGTTCCGTATACACCTATCAAAGAATTGACATAAACTTTGGAGAGAGATTACTTTTCACGGCATATCCTCGAGAAGAAAACCATTAGCTGACGCTGTGCACTTGTCGTCAATGTGTCAACAATAAATTCATAATAGAGACGTGCGCCGGTCATAAAAATTCAACAAAGAGATAACCGTGCATATTGCTTTTATAATAGAACGAAGAGTGTTGATGCAAGCTCGTGGGTTTTTGACATCAATCGATATGTTAAGCAATAAGGAATATCGCCGTGGGTATTTCAGAGAACGACAAAGGGTTTTAAGGAGATTGTCAATGAATTTCTTCTTGAATGGCAATGTGCTTTATAAGAGAAATCATGATATGGTTCTCCTCAGATGTGTGGATAAAGCAGAAGCGGAGAAAATTATCCAAGAGGTTCACGAAGGTTCTTTTGGAACTCATGCAAATGGGCACACAATGGCAAGAAAAATCTTAAGGGCTGGCTACTATTGGTTGACCATGGAATCCGACTGCTTTAGTCACGTAAAGAAATGTCATAAATGTCAAATCTATGCTGATAAAATACATGTACCACCCACTTCTTTGAATGTTTTAACATCACCATGGCCATTTTCAATGTGGGGAATGGATGTTATTGGACTCATCGAGCCTAAAGCTTCAAATGGACACCGGTTTATCCTAGTAGCTATTGATTATTTCACAAAATGGGTTGAAGCTGCTTCTTATGCCAATGTGACGAGAAGTGTGGTTGTCAGATTCATCAAAAGAGAATTGATTTGTCGATATGGATTGCCAAATAAGATAATCACTGATAACACGACTAATCTGAATAACAAAATGATGAAAGAGTTGTGTGATAATTTCAAAATTCAGCACCATAATTCTTCTACATATCGTCCGAAAATGAATGGGGCTGTAGAAGTAGCAAATAAGAATATCAAGAAGATCATACAGAAGATGGTGGAGACATATAAGGATTGGCATGAAATGCTTCCCTTTGCATTACATGGCTATAGAACCTCTGTTCGTACCTCCACAGGGGCAACTCCTTTCTCATTGGTGTATGGAATGGAAGCGGTACTTCCCATCGAAGTTGAAATTCCCTCGATCAAAGTCCTGATGGAAACAAAACTAGAAGAGGCATAGTGGGTTCAATCATGATATGACCAATTGAATCTCATAGAAGAAAAAAGAATGATAGCTTTGTGTCATGGTCAGCTATATCATAAAAGACTCAAAAAAGCCTACGAGAAAAAAGTTCGTCCTCGGGAGTTTCGAGAAGGAGAATTAGTGTTAAAGAAAATATTGCTCATAAAAAAGGATTCTCGGGGAAAGTGGACTTCGAACTACGAAGGACCATATGTTGTGAAAAAAACTTTCTCTGGGGGAGCTCTAATACTCGCAGAAATGGATGGAGATGAGCTTCCACTTCCAGTAAACTCAGATGCAGTCAAGAAATATTATGCTTAAAAAAAATAGAAAATTGGGCTCGCTAGGTTGAAAACCTGAAAAGGCGACCTAGGCAAAAATTAGAGCATCCCGATGGATTGAAAACTTGGAAGAACGGTCCATGCAAAAGTTAGGGATAACAAA
>PGTU02006841.1:0-14736 GCA_002896215.2 Cicer echinospermum
TTTCTTACCTTTGTGGATATATATTTACTTGATTTTCATAAATTAATATTGAAGTTGCAATATCAATCACAAGGAAATGGAATTTGAATTGTAATCTTTTTGAAAATATTAATTACTATAATTAATTTAAATTAACTCAAGATCAATATTGGTTTAAATATAATATTCAAAATATTTTGGATATGTTAGAAGTAATTAAAAACATATTAGTTATAGGTGATATGTGATCAATGAGTGAAAAATAAATCAAGATAAGGATAAGAAGATCACACAAAGATGCATCATGGTCCACCCAAGGTGGGCTACGTCCATTCCTCACAATCTGTGAGATTTTTCACTATTGTGTGTAGCACTAGAACGTTATGCTTTTGCACCATCTTTCTTGATCAGTTGCAACTTTCACCTTTCAACCTTGAAATGAATTTTACAGTTACCTTTCAGTCCATAAAAGATTTTTACAAGTACCTTTTAATTACTAAAAGGATTAAGAGATAGACTTGAGTTACAAATGAGGTGTATGATAAAGGTGTTTAGGATTTAAAAACTTCTTAACACTTGTTTGAGATTGATTATCAATAAGAATTCAATAAAGTGATGCTTGAATATAATGAGAGAGAGCAGAAGTTTTGCTTTAAGAGAAGAGATTTGTTGCTTAGGTATGAATGCTTAAGTGTAGATCAATTGCCTTTCAAAATCTTGCATTTCTCTTCTCCTTGATGTTCCTTTTATAGAGAGGTTTGAAGGACTCAACTTAGCCATTACTGTACCTCAGCTAACTCTTAGTTTTATTGATTTCTATTGAAACAACATTGCTTTTGGTCCATATTGTTCGTTTCATAAATCCAGAACGTTCTTGATTCTGGAGTTTTATGGAGAACGTGAATCAGTGAATGAACTGATTTGTGAAATGTTAGTATTTTTTACTCAGTAGCATGCAAAGCTTCGCAAAAGGTGCAACAATGATTTATTGTCTTTCTTGTTCTTTCTCACAACTCGTCAATCTAGAGGTTGGTCTTCTCTTTTAGTTCTTCAGCTCGAGTTTTGGACTGGACAAACTAATTTGAGCAGTCTTGATACTCTTAACTCGTGGTTCGACATACGCAAAATAATTTTCTGACTTGTCTTTTAAGGAATATCCAAAAGTCTTCTGATCAATCTCCAGTCTTTTGATATGAAGACATGATGTTCTTGATTTCTTTATAGAGAGACCATTATTTTACATGAATATATTGATCACTATATTGAATAAATCACTTGAAACACAAGTTTAAATAACAATATAACATATCAAATTAGGATTATAATGTTTGTTTATTCTTCAAAATACTTGATTTTTGTATTTTTGCCCTCAACAATCTCCATTTGTTTTTTATCATGACAAACATGTTAATAGATGAGAATCTTAAGTAGAAATTGAGAATCTGCACATAAAGTATTAGCAAAAACACTACTGGTCTGCTTGCAATTAGGATAGTAATTACCTCATTCTCTGCATTCTCTCATAATTGTTATATATTCCCACTTATTCATCTTGTTCATGGTTGCAAGGTGACATGCTGTGAGTTGCCATATTTTTCCTTCATTCATTTGTATTTTTTTAGCAAGATCTTTGATATATTTTCTTAGAAAAATAAATATTCCATTTCATATTGTGTATCATATTGCAAGCAAAATAAAATCTCAATTCTTACATCATGCTCATTCAAATTCACTTTGCATGAGATTGGGTAAACATTTCTACAATACATTTTTTTTATAGTGGTGATCAATGTGATAAGGTCAACATACTCATTGAACTATAATAAATCAATTTTATCTATTTTATTAAAAAGTGTAACATTAATCATGCTTAGAGAAACTATTTTTGATAAAAAAAAAAATTTAGTCTTTCATACTAGGCTCTATGGGTTTTGTTTCAGTCGTATAGAGATTTTTAGACGACGAGGTTGTATGTAACATATACTTGTCTTTAAGAAAACTGTTTACAAGACACTTTTTAACATCCATTTGAAAAAGTTTATTAAGCTTATGGGATGCATATGCAAGAAGGATTCTTATTGCTTCTAACCTTTGCATTGGCAAATGTTTCATCATATCAATACCTTCTTGTTGATTTATAACCTTAGCAACAAGTCTACTTTATTTCTTATTTACTTTTCCTTCTTCATCTAGTTTGTTTCAGAACACCCATCTTGTGCCAATAATTGTTTGAGTTTGAGGATTTGGAAGAAAGTCCAAACTTGATTTTTCTCAAATTGGGAAAAGTTCTTCTGCATTGCTTCAACCGTGAGTATATGAATTATGGTTTCTTTGATCGATTTTGCTTCAATTGAGAGATCATTGCCATGTTATTGTTGTTGTAGTATTTGAAAGAAATGCTTGTATCTAATGCCATCAAATGTGTTTCCAATGAGTTAATCTGTTGGATGATCCCATACAATTTTCCATCTTTGTGGAGAGTTTGAGATGGAGATTGATGACATTCTCATTTTTCTGAGAAAGATGCCTGCTGTTGTTATTGTTGCTTGCTGAATTGCCTTAGACAAAAAAATGTTGTCTATTCTCTTGACAACGTTATAAATGTATTGCCTGAAACATAAATAATGTATACAAAACTATACCTAACTATATATGCAACATCTATGAATGTTGGCAAAACCACCAATTTATATAACTAGTGGCCTGAACATTCAAAAAAACCATGGATCTTTGAGTGTCTTTAGTAACGGGTTTTTAGAATCGTGGCAAAAGTAAAAAATTGTTGCCTTAAAGAATAAGCCATGACCACTTACACCACACTTTGTATATTGTGTCTAACTTTAGGCCAAAGTTTTTTTGGTAAACTTCCACACTTTTTTTATTGTTGCCACAAATAAAAAAATGTTGTATGTATTGAATTCATTAAATAACACATGCATACTTATTTGAGGAACAATTGTTGTTGTTGTTACTGAGATTGTTATTCTCGTCATCATAAATCTTTTGTACATCAAATTCATCCAAATAGCACATGCATACTTACATCCACTGTTTTTGTTCTAAGATTAATATATTTTATAACCTTTGGAATCAGTGGAGTATCCTAAAAAGATGGCTTTATCTGATTTGACATCAAAACTTCCTAGATTTTCTTTGTTATTAGAATATAGAAGTAGCAACCAATACATGAAAGTATGAGATATTTGACTTTCTGTTTTGTTGAGAATTTTTCTTATTGATGCACGATTTTAAAATGTAACAAGAAGTGCTTGATTGCTTCAGCCCAAAAATATTTCTCAACATTTTGTTCTTCAAAAATAGTTCTGCCATTTTCTTGTAAAGTTCTGTTATCTTTCTTTCAAAAACTTATTTTATTGGGGAGTTCTTACACAAGAAAGATTGCACAAGATAGTTTTTGAAGGAAGCATTTATGTTCTCCTCTATGATAACTTCTTATAGAGGTTATGTTAGAAGCTTTTTTATTTTTGTACCTTTTTACACAAGATTTGAAAATGCTTCAATAGAATCATTTTCTATTTTATAAATAGCACCCATTGAATCTTGAAAAGTCATTAACAAATTACAAAGTCATGTCTTTCTTTCTAGACTTTGTAGTTTTGATAGGACCAAAGAGAGATTAATGTGAAGTAATCAAGAGGTTTATGAGTTGAAAACAAAGTCTTTTGAATAAAAACTACTCTTGACTTGTTTTCCTTTAGCACATGCTTCACATATTTTATATTTTCAAAACTGATCTTAGGCAGGCTCTAACAAGAATCAAGTTTGGATAATTTTGAAATTGTTTTCATGCTGACATGCCCATGTTCGTTTGGGCCATATCCACTTATCTTTATATTATGGTTTTAAAACATGATTCAGTGGGTAATTCTTCCAAATATAAAACATAAAGATTTTTTCTTCTCAACCTGTAAATATTTTTTTTTTCCAAAAACTGTTGTTTGACTTCACATATGTTTGGTTTAAAAGCAACTTTAAATTTTTTTTCACATAATTGACTAATGCTAGATAGATTATGTTTTAAACCTTCAATATATTGAACATCAACTATTTTTGCCGAATTCTTTAGCTATAATATATTTTCCTTTCATTTTTTCATGACAGGTTAAAGATCCTTCATCCTTCTTGAAAAATGAGAGAAAGCATTGTTTACTCCTGTCATATGTCTCGAGCAACAAGTGTCCAAGTTACCATGGTTTTTTCTTGACATTTTGAAAATCAACCTGCATTACATTTTAAAAGTTCTTAGGTACCCATTCGTTCTTGGGTATTTGAGAGTTTAGTTTTTTCTTTAAGGATAGATTTTTACTTTAGGTAGAAGTTTAGGTTCAAATGCCAATCTTTGAACATAGGAACATTTTTCTTTTGGTGTTCAAAGAATATTCTGATATGAGACTATAACATTTTTCATTTTTAGGAAATCATTTTTGCTTTGAATTTTCATCCTTTTTTTTTTTTTGTAAAAACTTGTGGTACACACATTTGTTTTCATTTATCTTCTTTTCTTTCTGGTGACAAAAAAAGTTTTCATAGAGTTTTTGCTTTTGAAAATTTGTCAAAACGAAGTCCAACTTTATAAAAAAACCCTACTTGAGATCCTCGATAATTTTTGGAATATTTAGTGGATTATATAAAATTTGATAAACCATTTTTAAGATTCCTCACTTCTATTTTGAGAAGCACATTCTCCTCTTTGTTTGTAGAATGTTATTGATCAGTTGTAGAAAAATAAATAAAGATAAGGGTGAAAATATCACACAAAGATGTATCATAGTTCACCTAAGGTGGCTACGTTCAATCCTCACATTCTGTGAGATTTGGCCACTAGTGTGCGGCAACACTATAAAGTTATGCTTTCATACTATCTTTCTTGATCACTTTTGATCAATTACTGCTTTCACCTTTTATCCTTGAAAGAAATTTTACAGTTACCTTTCAGTTCATAAAGGATTTTTACATGTACCTTTTATTGACTTAAAGGATTTTTTCAACATACTCAAAGTAACTTATGAATAGAAGTGAGTTAGAAATGTTGTGTATGATAAAGGTGCTTAGGATCTAAATACATCTCAACCGTTGCTTGAGATTGATTATTAGACATAACTCAATAAAATGATCCTTGAATACAATAGAGAGAGGGTTGGAGTCTTGCTTTAAGAGAAGAGCTTGTTGCTTAAGTATGAATGTTTAAAGTGTAGATTGACTGCCTTTCGAACTCTTGCATTTGTCTTCTCCTTGATGTTCCTTTTAATAGAGAGGTGCAAAGGTCTCAATATAGTCGTTACTGAACCTCAGCTAACTGTTAGTCTTGATTGAAATCTATTAAACACATGTGTTATTTGGTCTAGATTGTTCTTCGTAAACACATAACATTCTTGGTTCTGAGAATAAGTGAGTGAATGGTATATGAAATGCCAGTCTTTTAGCTTAGAAGTATCCATAACTTTCTAGAAAAAGGTGCTGCAACAATGTACTTATTTCTTTGTTGTGCTTATCACAACTCATTAATTAGAAATCAATACTCGTCATCAATCTAGACTTGTTTTCCTCCTTTGGCTTTCAACTCGAGTTCTGAGCTTGACCAACTAATTTGAGCAATCTTGATACTCTTTAACTTGTGGTTTCTACTGTGGAAAATAATATGTCTGACTTTGTCTTAATAGGGAATATCCATAATATTTATTCTGATCATTCTCAGTTCATTTTGACATGTAAGACATGATGTTCTTGATTCTTTCTACAGAGATATCATTGATTTTTGCTTGAATATATTTGATCACCTATCTTGCATTACTCACTCGAAAATCCAAGTTAGATAGGAATATAATCACAATTAGTGATTAATTAACTATTTTTTTAACCTCAAAATACTTGATTTGGTTTGTCTCAACATATATATTATTGAAGTTCACTTTACATATTGCTTTATGAGTATGTATTGAATAATTTTTGACACATGTTGTGTTATATTAAAAATTTTAATGCATTGGCATATATGAAAAAACATATGATCATGAATTACAAAGTACGTGGTCACTTTGATATGACCACATGAGTATCGTTATTGAGAATGGATCCACTTTATCCTTTAGGGATTTTTGAGTCACAGTGGCATGTGATAGGAATCATTGTGTTAGTCTATGAGTGACAACACTTTAGTTGATATTACTGGGACTTTGAGCGACTATACATTGTGATTCATGCTCCTTTAGTAACATGTGGTAAAACTTTGGAATCATGTGCACTGACATATAGGCATTGCATTGGACTAAACTCTTCTTGCTCAAAATATATGTGGTATGAATATATTAAGCATGTTTGTAATGGGTTGATGTAATTGATTCATGTACAAATTGTTACTGAAGGACTATAAAACAAGAAAAAGGGGAGAGGGTTTGAATTGTGTTTATCGTTTTCAATACTATTTCAAATTTTCTCTCAATAATTTTTCTCCATCACAACATTCAATTTACTATTAAAAGAGATTTAGAAGAGGTAAGATTGAATCATAAAGAACTAAGAAGCGAGAGTGAAAAAGAGGAATAAAGGAAACACATATATTTTATATTTGTTCAAAACAAACTCTTGCTACCTCTAGTCCTCCCATTACGTAGAGATTTGACTCCGTACAATCAAAAGGCTTAATCCACTATTTCCATAAAAAGTTGTACAAGTATTCTTTTCTCTACCACTTCAAACTTTGAGTATTTTTCTCTAGCCTCTCTAGGTTGTTTGTTCCCAGAACTGTTCTTCAACATACTGGTAACCTACCGTTGAGTTCATAAGGATTTGTTACCTTTTCAAGTACCTCTTTGAGAATGAGAGTGTTGTGCCACTATCGAGTTGATTTAAACCAGTTCTAGTTTGTGTATAATTGACACAAAAATATGATTATAGGATTTCTTACTTTTATTTAGAGGTTGTTAAATATTCAATCCTATATTAGTTCAAGTGTATGAAAATACTTTGACTGATTTACATCAATTCTACTAACTCTCTACTAAGAGATTTTCAATCATGCTTTTTGCTATTTTCTTTGCTTATTCAGAATACCATATTCGTTCTATGCTTCTCTCCTTTATATTATAAACATTTCATATTAAATACAAGGAGAAAGTATTTTTGATATGTTTCAGTTAGAGGTCCTTTAGGGTATGGTTTTCTGTACTTTTGGGTCAGGCCTAGTACTTCATTTGCAAAAAGACAACATGTATCTTGGGTTTCAATAATTGAGCCATTGAAGATAAATTTATCTGTTAAGTCAGAACTAACTCTTAGAAATCACTTCTTGAAATTTGTATGAAATCCAGAGGAAGCAAGGGATACGGGATCAGAAGATAGAATAGTCAGAGTGTTGTCTTACAGACCACAGATCATTAACTCTTGTTAGAGCATTGGCTTCTCCAGAGCATTGACTTTGTTAGAGCATTGACTTTAACCAAAAGATGTTCACTTTATTAGAAGATACATAAAATTTCAGAGTCAACGATCAAACGCTTGATGAGATATCAGAAGTATCGACAGTAACTTGCTCGTCACATTTGTTATAGGCAAAGGTAGAAAAATTTTTCTTACGTGATGACTCTTCATCATATGCATATTTTCATTGATTTTAGTCTTATTTATCTTTAACTATTAGTTAATTTAAGGAGTTATTTGATATATTTGTTGATTTTAATTCTTTGCTTTAATGAAATGTTTATGTTCTTATTGCTTGATTAAGTAGAGATTTTTCGTAGTTTGCGTTGTTACTTTGTTTTTAGTGCAATGCTGAATGGTTTTGTGAGAAAATCAACATGACCTATGCGAAGTATTCAGACATATCTGGAGTTTTCGATGTCCAATTGGAGTCAAACCAAGTGCAAATGAAAGCTACGTTCCATAGCTACAACTTTCATGAAGACACCAGAATAAAATTCAGACTCCAAAGTGGAGTAAAATACAATATACGTCAAACAACAGATGTGTGCGCCTGAAGCGCGCCAGCTGCGCCTGAGCGTATTTCCAGCCTTTCAGCACTGTCCAGGCGCGCCTGGAGTGCAAATCCTGCGCCTGGGGCGTCCAACACGCATAAGCATTCATAAAAGGCGCAACTTTTCACTGTTTAGGGATCATTTTTGACTATTGGGAAGTTGGGAGACTTGTGCCCTAGCATAGAAACTCAAAGACGGCCGTCTCTAACATCATTGGAGCAGTTTTATCAAGAATCATTCTTGTAATTCTTCTCTAATCTCTATCTTTTATATCTCTGTCATGAGTAACTAAACCCTATTTGTTAGGGATGAGTGTAACAAGATGAAACCCTTATTTTTATGATTTGATTTCTAGTTACCAAGAATGAGTTTATTAAATTATTTTTCTCATCTCTGTGCTTAATGCTTTTTATTGCTTGATCAACACTAAATTTTCTATGATTTGTATTTTGAAACGAAAGTGAACTTTACGAATACTTGAGATGAGAAATTCATGAATTTTTAGTCAAGACATAGATACAGGTCATGAAACCAATTAAATTAGTTGCAAAGGTAGTAGTTTAAAAAGAGAATTCTTGTACGTAATACTTAATTCTAATTTTAAATCTACTAAGGAATTATGGGTTACTTTGGAATTAAAGGTTATGTCACTAAGACATTAGGGCAAGAATAATAAAGAGAATTCGGTAATAATTCAATAAACGAATTCAATAACTAGGATCAAATTAGACACCAAGGTTGGATTCGAAGTGAACTCATCTCTGACATTTTTCTTATTATAAAGGTCAATTTTATTTCTGTTATTAATTCTAAATATTGTTTCAACCAACTTGGGAACTTTTTGTTCAATTTTAGTAATTAAATATAATTCGATAGTAAAATGCAATCCTTGAGTTCGACATTCGGTACTACCGTTTTATTATTACTTGCAACGATTCAATACACTTGCTTAAACGTTATCATTACGCTTGTCAGACAGAGGCTTAATATTAACTCTTGTTACACTTATGTATCAGAGACAGAGAAACATAATCCAGTTGAGTTTATTAGAGGCAACCAAGGTACTATGTTGCTCGTATCCCATAGTCAAACTAAAGTTTGTGACAATCAAAGTCTTGGTATCTTTTGTCTTTGTCAAGTCATCAAAAGATAGAACTTATACTGCGACACATGTTCTATTGTGCTTGTTTCCGCATACTCTTTTTGTTTTATAATATCTTGCTCCATTAGAAGATTTCTAATACAACTAGTTAACATAACTCTTGCCTTTAATTACGCACCGTCTAGTTCTTCCAACTTTTCTTCTTACCCTTATATAGAAAGCATTATAACGAGCCTATACTACTTATTAATTTAAGCCAATATATAAAAGTAGCAAAGAGAAGAAACGTCTGTATATGTGTTGTGCACTAGTGCCCGACAGTGCATTTTATCAGTGTTACTATTATCAATAGTTGTCTCACGGTCATGATTTTGTCTTATATATTTCTTCAGTGTTACTATTATCATAGTTGTCTCACGGTCATTATTTTGTCCTTATATATTTCATCTAGTCCATGAGATTTTTTTGTTTTTTTTATACGACAACTGACGAAGACAAAACACATACTCAATAAGTTGCTTGAGTTTATTGTGCAAAAGCTTAAATCGAGGTATAGAGTGAGAGTGAGTTCGAATTCATGAGTGTAAATTAAGTGAGATGATCGAGAAAGCCGTATTTTCCACAATTCATTTGGGGATTGCTATGTACTACCGAAACCCTTTAAGTAATAATTGATTGACGAGAATACTTGGAATTGGTGAGGTTAAAACATTTAATTAGAAACTTTTATAGAGTATGTTTGATTTGATTTTAAAGATTGTGTGATAGTTGAATTATTGTAGAATTGTGTATTTAATGTATGTTGTACTCTGTTTGTTTTATATAATATATATATATATTCTTGTTATTTTTATATGATGTAAAATATGATGAAAGTAAATACTGCATTGCAATTGATGTGGAATGGAGTGTGATTGATCTAGTTTGTTATCTCTGAGTGAGTACCTTGCATTGTTGGGGATTGTGTATTGTGATAATAAATTTTGAATGTAGTCTATGACTGAAAATATGCAATGATGACATGTACTTATAACGTATGACATACTGCCTTCAAAAGTATATGAAATGCATATTGTGTTTAATTGAATAGTGGCGAATCCGATCTGTGCTGATGATGGTACTCTTAATGGGGGTGAATAGCCTTGGCCAACAAGGGAGGAACTAGATGTTAGTGGTGTTGTACTCTTAATGACTTAATGATATATATAATGCTTGAAAAAGCCTAGCGATAATGGGGGAAATACAACTGAATGAACTAGATTGTGGAGGTCTATTGTTAAGCCTTACAAAAAAATTGATAGACCATTGGGGTATTATTTTGGGAATTCCTCAGTGGCTTGACTGTCGCGTATATGTGTCTCAGATTGAGTTGACGGGATCTATGAGGACAATGCTAATTTGAATTGTCGTTCCACTAGCATGGTGACACAATATCAAGCTTCTGAATCATGTATTGTAGAGTAGAATGTACCAAAGAAAGAAGAGGAGTCTAGAGAATAAAATCATGAATAACATTACTTGATTTTGTGTATTGACTTACTTTGATGTTGTGGATTGTATTAATATTTACTTTGATTATTCTTGTTAATTGTAATTTGACGTGATAGGTGTGTTTAATTTATGTTTTACGTGTTCTTCTCAATCATTTTATATTATTACATCTTTTTGAAACTCACTCCTCGATGCTTGTATTTTTTGGAACCAAATTGGATCTAGAAACAATTCCTTCATCATGTTTTTGATGATAACAAAAATACTTGTGAGAACAATTTATTGCACTAATGATTTCATTGAGTGTGCAGTAAATTGAACTAGGAAATGGAGAAACAATATCACAGAAAGAAATCTGAGGAAGTGAAGATGTTAAAGGAAATGAGGACATCAAAGTCAAGTGAAGTCAAAGGAAGTCAACGCAATGTTCGGACTCTAATTATTACACGTGTTGTTGTGTGCGTGCATTTGCATCTAAGATTTGCCTCTAAAGCGTTTGCCTAGTGTGCCTCTGAAAGCTGAAACATGTCTTCGTTTAACACATGTCTTTGAAGTTTAAAGCATCCCTATGAAGTGCCTACTACATTAACTTTGAAGCTTCTATTCAAGTTTTACTCTTAAGCTCAAGTTTTGTTCGTTGTAAAGACTTTCAACTTGCTCAAAGATGTTGCCTGTGATATGCAACATGCTCTTAAGATACAACAAGGTGATGTTTCTCATGCCACTAATTATAAGCCAAGTAGTTATGCCTCCGACTACTTGAATCAAGCAACACATCATCTAACTCTGATGATCAAGTTATATTCTGGTGAAAGAAAGTCAACGACTATGATGGAAAGTCAACGATTTGACAAAGACTAAGTTGGTATTATGATTTTGATTGTCGAAGAACAAATTATGATATATTGCCACTACTCTTAAATAAGCGTACACTCAGAAGACTCAAGGTAATTATTTCAAGTGTTATTTGGACATTCTCGCATAAAATCATTTTAGAATATTTGGTTGAATATCCGTTTTGGAATTAATCAAGCTTCAAAAGTTATATTCTCAAACCCTATCTACCAAGGTTTATTTTTATGAGATCTCTGTTGACCTCGCACAAGGAAGATATGCTTAGAATATTTGGTTGAAGATTCATTTTGGAATTTATCAAACTTCAACGGTAATATTTCTATGTCGTATTTATAAAGATTTATTTTTTTGTGAAGATCTATATTTATCTCGCAAAAGGAAGATGCACTCCAATTTTGTATGGGACAGTATTGAAAGTCTATTCATGATATATAAAGGGATCAATTCTAGTTCAAAATCCTAATTCAAAACCAACCTATTTTTTAATAAATTATCAAAATTTATCAACTTTGTCCAACACAATTCAATCCCCCCTTCTCGTATTTGCTCCTTCATTGGATTCAGAGTTCGGTCTCAAGGCTGAGCACTTTACAGTCTTTGAGGAAAGATCCAAGGGTTCCACAATTCTGGATTATGTGAAGAAGCTCTTAGAGGAAACATAAAAATAAAAAAATTTGGGGCGTTACATGTGGTATCAGAGCACTAATTCTCGGACCTTGTGGGGTGGATGCGTCGTGTATGTTGCATGTATTGCGATGTTAGTTGTGTTATTTGGTCGATTTCTAATTATTGAATTTTATTAATTACTTAAATTTTAATTATATGTCATTAATTTGGTGGCCACTTTGAATTTGAATTTTACTAATGACTTAAATCTCTATTATGAGTCATTAATTGTGTAACCTTGAAATTTGAATTTTTAAGAATTACTTAAATCCTATTATGTGCCATTAATTATGTTAATTGTTTTGGTTCTCTAATTATTGAATTTTAATTAAATTCTTATGTGTGATTGTGTAACCTCCATGAATTTATGTCATTAAATATTGACTTAAATATTTGGTTTAATGGTGTTATTTTGTTATGATTTAGTTGTTTTCAAATCTGAAATCTCTATGTCTAGTTGTATGTTTCGTTAGCCTTGTCTTTTTATATTATTTAGAAATCTTCTATTTAATTTGATAGATTTTACTATCTTTTATGAGTTTTTTTTCTATTATGACTATTTGTTTTAATAATCTTAGACCTCTCTACTTCTTGTTTATGTTAAATATTTTGTGATCTAGTTATTACTTGCCTTAATTAGTTTTGTTAATAATAATCATTAATATTACAAATAATTTAATCTTTTACTATCATACAAAATGAGTATTATTATGTTATAAAATATAATACTATATATTATTGTTGTTATCATTGTCTCTTTTATAATATTTTTATGAAAACTACAAATTTTAGTTCACTTTGAATTGCAAATATTTTAAAAGAATATTATTTAATTCGATATTATTATTAGTGTTAGTAATAAATTTTCCTTTTAACTTGCTTAGTTAAGATATTTTTAATATTGCAAAGGTATTTAATAAACAAAATTGATTTCGGTTTTATTTCTTAAATTTAGATTTCTTAAGACAAATTTAATGTAGTTACGTTTTTTCTTTTTGAATTTAATATACATATTCAATATTTTTCTTTATTTTATTAATGTTGTTTACACACTTTAAGATGAAGAGTTAAGATAGTAAATGTTGTAATTATTTTACCATTAATATCATTATTATTATTTCTATTATTGTTATTATTTGTTAACATTTAGATTTTTATTTTATGTTTAAAAGTTACAAAAAAAAAAAAAGGGACTAAGAATGATTTTCCCTTGTCAACAATCATTGAATATTTTTATTACTATAAATGAATTTGGTCTAGTTATCTAAATTAAAATATTTTTTCTAGTATTTATATTATTATCTAAATGCCGCAAGTCTTAATTGTAAAATTAATATTTTTATTAATTTAATTTATCATGTTATTTATTTTAAAAGACTGGTTGGATTAAAAAGAGTTTACAAGTATATTTAAAAGTCTTTTATTAATATTGATTTAGAAGAAAAAAATATTAATATGATTATTTCTAAAATGAATATAAGAAACTTAATCACGGTGATTAATTTCCGAGAAAGGCGATAACAATAATTGTTTTTTTACTATCCTTGAGAATTTATTTTACCTATTAAAAGTCTATCAAGATTTATTTTATTTTGGATTGTCTTTATGAGAAAGTTACAATATGTGTGTGCTATTAATAATGGTAAATGTATCGAATTTATGGAATTTAATAAATTAAATAAGTGAGTTTTATGAATAATGTTTATTTTATTTGAATTTCAATCATTTTTAATTTCATTAATAAATTTTAAGTCTTATATTATTATTATTATTATTGTAATTATTATTGTTTATTATTATATATTATTATTATTATTATTATTATTAGTATTATTATTATTATTATACATTATTATCAATGAATTTTGCATATTAGTATTGCTTTGTCAAATTCTATTCTATAATAAATAAATAAACACAATTAAATCAAATTCTATATTAGATGATTTTTTAATGAAAGGATCTATGATTTCCCTCTCGTTCTATCTGTAAAATTTTAAGATCATTGCTATCAACATATAGGTTCTCAAATTGTGCTCTATTTTAATAATGACATTCTCAAACTTTGTCTCTTTATTTTTCTTTATAAGTGCTCATTGGTTTGCTTTTAACTAGTTTATGTGTTTAGCAGTAACTTTTATACAACTCAAGTTTTTTTATATTTCAGTTCGAATCTTTTGTTAATCAAGAAATATTTGTAACAACTGAGATGGAGGGATCTCGCAAATTTTCTTGATTTTTTATGAGAGATGTGTCAATACGTGTTATGTAACTTGTCCATTTGTTTTTCCTCTTAGTTTCGAGGACGAAGACTATTCGTTTAAGTAAGGTAACTATTGAACACCCCAAAATTTTCATATCTAGGCTTTATATGTGTACTTATTAGTAATTGCTATTTATTAATTAATAATTTTCCTATGGTGTAAAAAAATTAAATGTAAATTTTATACTCTATTTACCTAAATAATTATAATTTTATTTTATTTAATTATTTTGACGTGACAATTACATGGGACTATTTATGATGTCATTATTTCATAAATGGACATTTTTTTATTTGATTAGTTTGGATAATCATGAAATTGATGTGTTAGATATGTTTGTTTTATTTTGTTATGTGTGAGTGGTATTTTTGTCTTGCTTGATTTATTT
>PGTU02006842.1:0-12069 GCA_002896215.2 Cicer echinospermum
GATTGAGGACCAAGGATGTTTCATTGGTCAAGGTAATTTGGAACCCAATTACTGGAGATGCGACTTGGGAACTGGAGAGCAAGATGAGAGAGCAACACCCAGAGCTATTTATCGACGCATAGTTTCGAGGACGAAACTAATTTTAGGGGGGTAGTAATGTAAGACCCATAATTTTAAAGTACCCTTTATGTATTTTTGGTGTATTTTGGATTTTGGCTCGGAGACTTTTTACCAAGTTAATAATATTTGAGTATTTTATAATCAAAAAGATATATTTGATGCCGATTAGAATTTCTCCGTCTATAAAATAAATTGAATAAGTCTGGTGAATCCTTACGAGAATTTAAAGCGTTACCGGTACATGGTAATTTAAACAAAATATCTAGATATTTGAGATATTTGTTAAGTTATGGTATTATATATATATGTTTGTTTGAGAAATAAGAAAGGAAAAACTAAAAAGAAGAAAAGGAAAAGAAAAAAGTATTAAAAAAGAAAAGAGGAAAAAGAAAAAAGAAAAAAAAAGGAAAGAAAAAGAAAGGAAAGAAATCGAAAACTTCCATCTTCTCCTCTGCTACCCGCGAACCGATTTCCCTCCTTCTCCCATTTTCATTTTCGTTGCTTTCCTTCCTTCAAGACTAGAAACCAAGGTTGGTGAGTGTTTAGAACAAAAGATTCTCAACTCCACTCTTCCTCTTTGATTCGAAAACGAAGAAACACGGTATTTGAGATTCAAACACAAACCCCTCCGTTTCTTCTAGATCTAAGCTTCGTTTCGCAAAGAGCTAGAGGGAAAGTTACTCACTAACACCATACGGCGCTGCGGACCAATTTTTTGAAGGGCATTGCGAGCAGAAAATTTACCGATTTACTCACGGTGCTTAATCGTACGTTAGAGCTAACTTTAAGGTAAGGGCTCCTTCCAAACTTTCTAGTTTGCATTAGACTTATCTGTGTTGTTGGGAAGGAATTTGTTGGGGTTAGAATGTATTGAGTTGGGGAAAAATGAATCTAAGGCGTTATGGGTAAAACCTTAGAGTTAGGTTTTGGTTATATTGATGAATGTTTGTGGAAAATGAATTTAAGCTCTTTTATGTATGATTTGAGTAATGAAATCTGATGTATTGAATGTCGTTGTGTTGTTTTGTATTCGTCATATTTGGCGTGTTCATACTTGATGTTTGTTGATTGATGTGTTTTGTGTGAATTATGACTGAATGTGAAGTATGTTGAGTTTGTTTTCTGTGGGATTTGGAAAACCATAGAGTAAACGAGTATTTAAAAATGGGGAATCTTTAATAACTCGTTTACTTAATGTGCGTTTAAGGAAAATGTTTAAGTTAATGGCGTTAAGAATGGGATTCTCTTAATGTCTCGGTACTTAATTTTGTTTTTTGAAAATCGTTTCGTTAAATGAGTATTAATAATGGGGAATCTCTAATGTTCTGGTTACTGAATGTTTTGTGTGGAAATCCTTAAGTCAAAGTAAATTAAGAATGGGGAATCTCTTAATATGTCTTTTGCTTAACGTTTTGTTTTTGAAAATCATTAGATAAATCAGTATTAAGATGGGAATCCTTAATGACTTATTTACTTTAATGTTGTTTTGAAAATCGTTTAAGTTAATGGCGTTAGAATGTGGAATCTCTATGTTTGGTTACTTAATGTTGTTGTGAAGATCTTTAAGTTAAATGGGTATTAAGAATGGGGAATATTTTAATATCTGCATTGCTTAACGATTGTTGTGGACGGAGTCTGTGTATGCTCATGCATTTCATATTGGTAAATTATGCTTGACCTGATAGGTGACACCTTGGTAAATCTGTACTGACCGTGATAGGTGGTACGTTTACGATACATTTTTAGTAATTGTGTTGACCGTGATATGTGCACCTCGGTAAACGTATTGTGTTTGACTTTAGTCCTTGAATCCTAATTTGAGACATAATTAACAAACATACAATGTTCATGCATCATATGATAAATTAATATTTGAATTGAGCAAGATTTCAGGAACAACAATCCATCCTACACCTTGGAACAAATTGCTTGGAACACAAGAAATCAACAAAAGTTGATTAGTCACTGAGTAATCGATTGAAACGATGTCATAACAAGTGTAAGGATAAGTATATGTTTGTGATTGTAATAATCGATTGGGAAACGACTGACTAAATTAAATATTGAAAATTGAACAAGTTTTGGGCATGGAAACCTGATTTACAGGTAATCGATACAATCAATGTACATATCACAAAATGAAAACTGATTGAAATAAAATCGATTGGGAAATCGATTTGTACCAAGTCACATGACACTCCAGTTTTGAGGGTAATCGATTGGCAAATCGATTGCTAAGTACTATTTGCAAAATACTTTCCCTTGTGAACCCAACACAATCGATTGGACAATACTATTGTATGTGAATTTCAATCAAGTTAAGTTTGTTGCAATCGATTGAACTAAACGCCAGGTAAGAACTTTTCAGGCAAACGCACCAAATCGATTGGAACATCGACTAACACCAAAATAGCTGAGTCACTGACTTAACCACAATCGATTGCAAATCGATTGAAACAAACTTTTTGAAACAACGAGTCGATTTGGAATCGATTGAAACAATGTTTTGATATCACAGTGAATTCCCAGTTTTGGCAAATTCGTTATGCGTATTTTGTGAAATCGATTTATTCTGAAACGTGCTTTAATTAAAATGATTGGTAAATCGATTAGTTAATATAGTTTCAAGATTAAAGAAAACAAGACTCGCGATATATCGATTGGCAAATCGATTACACATGTTTTATAACTTTAATAAATCGATTGGGTAAATCGATTTAGTAGTTGTTTTCTGAAACTATATAAACTGTTTTTCAATCTTTTTCAAATATAACCTTGATCATAACTTTCATAATTCTTAGAACTCAAGATAACTTCAATAACATATCACAATACACTTTGTTAACAATCTGATATTGCTCTTTCAGATCAGATCAAAAAGATTATCAAACAATCAATGAGAGAGCTGGAAAAAGTATCTTGAGAGAAAAGACAAAGTTCTCATGAACAATCCTTGAATATCCAGATTCGTGAAGAAGACACTTTATCAGATTGAGACTGTTTTTTGTACTTCTTTTAATCTGTCTTAACAATACTTTGAAACAAAACGAAAGCAAGAAATCCAGCAGAAAATGTGGCTACTTTCTTGGGTGATGAGTCTCATCAAGAAAGAGTCGTACTTTGATTTGTGTGTTAGACTGCTGAGTGTCTACAAGGGATCAAAGGTTTGATAGAAAGCCAGCTAGAAATTGGTGGCTACTTTCTGGGTGAGAGAGTAACAAGAAAGAGTCGCACTGTGATTCTGTGTTAGACTTGCCGAGTGTCTCACAGGATCAGATGTGATCAATAGAAAAGAGATCATTAAATAGATAGGTTCGGGGATGAAACTGGACAATCTTGTAATTGATTCTTTTATTGGAGAAGAAAATCTGAAATCCGTTTGGATATCAGGACTGGATGTAGGTTGTCGTTGACAACTGAACAGTATAAAATTCTTGGTGCAATCTTCTCTAACCCTTAACTCCTTTAATTTTCTATCTTGCAATATTTGTTTGTGTGATTAATATTAGATGCATGTTAAACATATTTCTGTGATAGGTAATATTGTTTAATCTGGTAATTTGACTCGCATGCATCTTGGTTAATCTCTTATCAATCTCTTTGCAATTGCTAATCTTGTATGCCGCATTTAATTCCGCTGTGTGTATGAAATGATTTAATTTATTAAAGAACTAATACATTCCGATTATTTCGAGGTCATAAATAACAACATATTGGTCTGTGATAGGCGGTACGTTACGATTTACGCTTTTTCTTTTTAGTAAATCGTGTTGACCCGTGATAGTGACACCTCGGTAAACTGTACTGACCCGTGATAGGTGGGTACGTTTATGATTTACGCATTTAGTAAATCGTGCTGACCCGTGATAGGTGGTACCTCGGTAATTGGTACTTTGGCTGCGATAGGCGGTACCAATTATGATTTACGGCCCTTCGAGGAGGGTTTTTGGTTTGAATTCCGAGTCATGCATTTTGGCATATACGCATTGCATTAGGGTGCTTGGCACGCGAGTCGTGTTTGATTCGAGTCTATGATTGAGTGTTTTGAATTTTGATTTATCGTGGTAATCGCGTTGAAGGTGCTAAGTGTTATGTGTTAATTATTGTGTGTAAGTATGATGGTTTCGAAATCCCATTTGCCGTGGTAATCGCGTAGGAATTGCTAAGTGTTAAGTTGTGGACTTGAGAGGAATGACTTGAGTTAATTCATGAATTTTTTGGAAAAATGATGAGGGAAATCGATTTCCCAATCGATTGGATGAGTTGCAGAAGTTCACTATTTTAACCTAATCGATTTGCCAATCGATTGTATAAATATACTTTCAAAATCTTTTAAGAAATCGATTTGGAAATCGATTGGCAGAGAGGCAGGAACTCAGCAAAAACTGCCAAAATCGATTTGGAAATCGATTTGGCAACACATGACTCATCAGAACTGACAAAATCGACTTAGAAATCGATTTGGTCATGCAGAAACTCAGCAGAACTGACCAAATCGATTTGGCAATCGATTGGCTCAGCAAAAGTCCTTATTTTGAGTTAGATAATCGATTGCTCAATTGATTTATCAATGCTTTGGTCAGTTATGTATTACTTGATGGTTTGAGAACTTCATTTTGAGTTCATTGTTAATTGGCAAGCATTATATGAACTTTTAGCATATGGAAAATCCTTTTAAGGTGCATGCTTAGTTGAAAGGTTATTTTGTGCATTTAAAACTTAAATGTTATGTGTTATCTGTTAATTTCGGTTGGTGACCCTTACAATATTGTGGAAAATCTGGGCTTTGCCCTCAGATGAGAGTCAGACGATCCTACCGTTTGTACCCTACGGACGGAATGGAGATGGAACGCTTGACTGCAGCTACGTTAGGAGGATCTCACGGGGCGCGTGGAGATCACTCAGGGTGTATAGTTTTTTGGTAGGATGATCAGATTAGGTTGATGTATAGGGCTAGACGTCCTACTTTTTGGGTTGGAGTATTTTGATTTGGAAAACTTACTTATACTAATATGTCAGTTTGACATCTTATTTGAATGGGTCCCATGTACCATTTGTTGTTGTGTAAATGCTTTGGATTTTATTTGGAGAAACTTTTCCGATGCTTGTAAATTATAAATGACTCAATTATTTATCCAAAGGCATTTCTTGTTATTTCTCTGTTTCAGTTTAATTTCCTTTGAAAAAAAAATACACCCTCGCTTTGAAAAAACGGGGCGTACATTGTTGTATCAGAGCTTTGGTTTGGTTTTCTTTGGGCTGTGGAGCCTTAGTTATAGATTGTAGGTCAACTTATAAGTTGGGATTATATCTGATCATGCGTCGTTTAGGGGTTGAGTTGTCAGGTCCGCTATAATTATTACATGTTAACGTGGTCTGAAGCTAGTTTTGAATTATTTGAAGTAGTGTTAAGACTCTACTTGATGATGGTTTATAGGAAAAACCATGCCGCCAAGAAGGAATGACGCTCCGAGAGCCAATGCTAATAGGATGATCAAATGGCGGAGGCTATGAATAACATGGCTGCTTCTGTCGCCGCACAGACCGCTGCCAAGACTCAGCGCAATCTTGAAAAGAGGGGCAGAGAGATCCGTGCTGCAGAGTCAAGAGGGTTTGAGGACTTCCGTCGTTACAATCCTCCTAAGTTTAAAGGGGATGAGAATTCAGAGAAGGCGGATCAATGGATCCAAGAAGTGGAGAAGATATTTGAAATGATTAACTGCCAGGCGGGAGTGAAGGTCAGTTATGCCACTTATATGCTGTTGGGGGATGCTGAGTACTGGTGGAGGAGTGCAAGGTTATTGATGGGAGCAGCACACGAGGAGGTGAACTGGGAATCATTCAAAAGGAAAGTTTTTAGACAAATATTTCCCGATGAGTACCAGGACTAAACTGGGTGATGATTTTCTGAACTTCACCAGGGAAGCGTGACCGTGGGCGAATATGCCGCCAAGTTTGAATCGCTAATCGAGGCATTTCAGGTTCTTCCGTGAAGAGATTGATGAACCATTCATGTGTCATCGTTTCCAAGACGGACTGAAGTATGAGATTCAAGACTCCGTCTAACCCTTGGGACTTTCAACGTTTCCAAGCGCTTGTAGAGAAATGTAGAGAAGTGGAGGATATGAAAAACAAGAGGGCTAGCCGAGGAGGGAATTTTTAATTCGGGAGGCCCTAGTCGGGTGAATTATCAGGACAAGGGAAAGCAAGTTGCTAACCTTATAATCGAACCAGAGAATAACAACGGTGGGCAGAATGCCCGAGGAACCAGAATTTTCGGGAGGCAATTGGGACAAGTGCTTCGATGTTTCCGATGTGGGGAGAGGGACACTATGCTAGTGCTTGTTACACTAACGTCCCCACCTGTCACAATTGTCGAAGTCAGGGCACATGGCAAGGGATTGCACGGTCCAAATGTGGAACCAATGGTGAATGTACTAGGGTACCCGTCCTACTCCTAGAGGACGCATTTATTGTGTGAGTGCTGAAGAGGGAAATCCATCTGGTAATCTGATTCAACGTACTGTGAGATTACAGGTAACACTCTAACTGCACTCTTTGATTCGGGGGCAACCCATTCCTTCATTGCTATGGATTGTGTGAATCGCTTGAAGTTATCTGTGTCTGCTTTACCTTTTATTTGGTTGTTTCCACGCCTGCTAAGACTTTGACAGTAATTCTGCATGTTTACTAGTCGAATGACTATTCAGAATAGGATTTCTTGAGTTAATTTAATTTGTTTACCGCTACAATCACTCAGAGGTCATCCTCGGTATGGATTGGATTCTACCATTATGTGATCTGGATTGTGCTCGTAAATTGGTTCTTTTCCCCGAACCAGGAGTTGTTAAAGTATTTAGCCACTAAACAAACTCGAGTGTCGTTAAGTGAAGGACTCATGAGTTTGTCTCTGGCTAATGTGAGGCAAAGATAAATGTGAACATAGAAGCGGTGATGCTTGTCAAAGAGTATCGGGATGTATTTCCAACGGAAATTTCCAGATTGCCACCGATAAGAGAAGTCGAATTCTTTATTGATTTGCACCAGGAACGGGACCTATTTCAATGGCACCATAATCGAATGTCGCCATTGGAATTAAATGAGCTCAAAAGCCAAATTGAAACTTGTTGGGGAAGAAGTTTCATCAGACCAGTGTATCACCATGGGAGCTCCAGTTTGCTAGTTAAGAAGAAGACGGAACTCGCGCTTATGTGTGACTATAGACAGCTTACTAAGGCAACTATTAAGAATCGTTATCCTTTGCCACGCATCGATGATTTAATGGATCAATGGAGAGGGGCCGCGATATTTTCGAAGATTGACTTGAAGCGGTTACCATCAGATTCGAGTAAGGGAAGAAATATTCAGAAAATCTGCTTTCAGAACCCACTATGGACATTATGAATATCTGGGTTATGCCGTTTGGTTTACCAATGCACAGCAATTTCATGGACTACATGAACAGAATCTTAATTCATTCCTGGATAAATTTGTTGTGGTGTTTATGATGATATATTGATTTATTCAAGGACTGAAGAAGAGCATGGAGAACATTTACGACAAGTTCTTGAGATTTTTACGCGAGAAAGCGATGTTATGCCAATCTGTCGAAGTGTGAATTTTCGCTAGAGAAAGTGAATTCTTGGGACATGTGATAACCAAGGAAGGAATCGCTGTAGATCCGGCTAAGATTGTGGCGGTTCTTGCTTGAAACAGCCTCAGACTGTCACTGACATACGGAGTTTTTGTAGGACTGGCAGGGTACTACAGGAGGTTTATCGAAGTTTTGCTAAGATTGTGGCTCCACTGACACAACTTACCAGAAAAGATAAACCGTTCGCATGGACGGAGAAGTGTGAAGAAAACTTCCAGTACTAAAGAGAAAATTGACGACCTCACTTATTGGTATTACCGCAATCAGAAGAACCCTATGAAGTTTACTGTGATGCATCTCACCAAGGGTTGGGATGTGTTCTGATGCAACACAAGAAGTTGTGGCTTATGCCTCAAGACAATGAAGATTCATGAGAAAAACTATCCTACCCATCATTTTGAGCTTGCCGCAGTTGTTTTCGCATTAAAGATCTGGAGACACTATTTATATGGGTGCACGTTCACCGTGTTCAGTGACCATAAAAGCTTGAAATATTTGTTTGATCAAGAGAGTTGAACATGCGCCAGAGACGATGGATGGAGACTCTCAGGATTTCGATTTCACACTGCAGTACCACCCTGGGAAGGCCAATGTAGTGGCTGATGCGTTGAGCAGAAGAAGTGTATCGGTGTCTTCAATAATTATGGCTAGACAACAAGAGTTATGGGAAGCTTTTTAGAGACCTGCACTTGAACGTAAAGTTTGCACCGGGAATTTTGAAATTCGGAATGATTAAAATTTCGAGTGGACTACTTGAACACATTGCAAATTCTCAAGATGACGTCTTGATTCAAGAGAAGAGGAACCTAATGGTGCAAGGGAAGACGACTGAGTTCAAGATTGGGGCAGATAATATTTTGCGATGTAATGGTAGGATTCGTGTACCAGAAATTACAGATATGCGGAAAACGATCTTAAAAGAGGCTCATAAGAGTAAGCTGAGTATTCATCCTGGAGCAACGAAGATGTATCAAGATTTGAGACAGAATTATTGGTGGCCAGGAATGAAGAAACATGTGCGGAGTATGTATCAACTTGCCTAACTTGTCAGAAAGCGAAGGTGGAGCATCAGCGACCTGCTGGGATGTTGCAACCTTTAGATATACTGAATGGAAGTGGGACAACATTTCCATGGATTTTATAACCGGATTGCCAAAGACAAGGAGGAAGAATGATTCTATATGGGTGATAGTGGACCGACTGACTAAATCTGCTCACTTTTTTCCGGTAAGGACCACCTATAAGGTAGATCAGCAAACAGAGATCTACATTGCTGAAATCGTGAGGTTACAGGGGTACCATCGAGTATTGTATCAGACCGTGATCGAAGTTCACATCAATTTTTTGGGGAGCATTACACGAAGCTTTGGGAACAAAGCTACGGTTGAGTTCAGCTTACCATCCACAAACGGACGGACAGACTGAAAGAACGAATCAGTCTTGGAAGATCTGTTGAGAGATGTGTATTAGATGATAGAGGAAGTTGGGACGGTGTGCTTCCGTTGATTGAGTTACCTACAACAATAGCTTCCACGCAAGTATTGGAATGGCTCCATATGAGGCCTTATATGGGCGCAAGTGTCAAACGCCTTGTGTTGGTATAAGACGGTGAAAATATGATTGTCGGACCAGAGATGGTGCAACAGACCACAACTAAGGTAAGGAAGATCAAGAGAAACTGAAGACTTCACAAGATCGTCAGAAGAGTTACGCGGACAAGCGTCGCAGACTTTTGGAATTCGAACAGGGTGACCATGTATTTCTGAGAGTCACACCTACTACTGGAGTAGGTAGAGCTTGAAATCGAAGAAGTTGACTCCGAAATTCATTGGACCATATCAGATTTCTGCACGAATTAGGCCGGTTGCTTATCGGATTGCATTACCTCCGATACTGTCCAATATTCATGACGTGTTTCATGTGTCACAGTTGAGGAAATATCTTGCAGATCCATCTCATGTGATCGAACCAGACACATCCACTAAAGGATAACCTGTCGTTCGAAGTACCACCTGTGAGAATGATGACCGGAAGATCAAGCGATTGAGGACCAAGGATGTTTATTGGTCAAGGTAATTTGGAACCCAATTACTGGAGATGCGACTGTGGGAACTGGAGAGCAAGATGAGAGAGCAACACCCAGAGCTATTTATCGACGCATAGTTTCGAGGACGAAACTAATTTTAGGGGGTAGTAATGTAAGACCCATAATTTAAAGTACCCTTTATGTATTTTTGGTGTATTTTGATTTTGGCTCGAAGGTTTTTTAGCCAAAGTTAATAATATTTTGGAGTTTTTATAATCAAAAAGATATTTTGATGCCGATTAGAATTTCTCGTCGATAAATAATTGAATTAAGTGTGGTGAATCCTTTACGGAGAATTTAATGCGTTACGGGTGAAATGGTAATTTAACAAATATCTAGATATTTGAGATATTTGTTAAGTTATGGTAATTATATATATATGTTTGTTTGGAGGGAAAAGAAAGGAAACTAGAAGGAAGGAAAAGGAAAAGAAAAGAGTATAAAAGGAAGAAAGAAGGAAAGGAAGAAAGGAAAAAGAAAGGAAAGAAAAAAGAAAGGAAAGAAATCGAAAAACTTTCATCTTCTTCCTCTACTACCCGCCGAACCGATTTCCCTCCTTCTCCCATTTTCATTTTCGTTGCTTTCCTTCCTTCAAGACTAGACCCAGGGTTGGGTGAGTGTTAGAACAAAAGATTTCTCACTCCACTCTTCTCTTTGATTCGAAAATGAAGAAAAACGGTATTTGAGATTCAATACACAACCCTCCGTTTCTTCTAGATCTAAGCTTCGTTTCGCGAAGAGCTAGAAGGGAAAGTTACTCAGTAACACGCTACGGCGCTAGCGACCAATTTTGGAAGCGGCGTTTGCGAGCGGAAAATTTACCGATTTACTCACGGGTGCTATATATCGTACGTTAGAGCTAACTTTAAGGTAGGCTCCTTCCAAACTTCTAGTTTGCATTAGGACTTTATTTGTGGTTGTGTGGGAAGGAATTTGTTGGGTTGAATGTATGAGTTGGGGAAAAATGAATCTAAGGCGTTATGGGTAAAACCTTAGAGTTAGTTTTGTGTTATATTGATGAATGTTTTGTGGAAAACGAATTTAAGCTCTTTTATGTATGATTTGGAGTAAATGAAATCTGATGTATCTGAATGTCGTTGTGTTGATTTGTATCGTCATATTTGGCGTGTTCATACTTGATGTTTGTTATTGATGTGTTTTGGTGTGAATTATGGACTGAATTGAGAGTATGTTTGAGTTTGTTGTCTGTGGAATTTGAAAACCATTAAAGTTAAACGAGTATTAAAATGGAATTTTTAATACCTCGGTTTACTTAATGTGCGTTTGAGGAAAATGTTTAAGTAATGGGCGTTAAGAATGGGGAATCTCTTAATGTCTCGGTTACTTAATGTTTGTTTTTGAAATCATTTCAGTAAATGAGTATTAAGAATGGGGAATCTCTTAATGTCTGGTTACTGAATGTTTTGTGTGGAAATCGTTAAGTCAAAAAGTATATTAAGAATGGGGAATCTCTTAATATGTCTGTTTGCTTAACATTTTGTTTTGAAAATCATTAAGATAAATCAGTATTAAGAATGAGGAATCTCTTAATGACTTATTTACTTAATGTTGTTTTGAAAATCGTTTAAGTTAACTGGCCGTTAAGAATGGGGAATCTCTTAATGTCTTGGTTACTTAATGTTTGTTGTGAAAGTCGTTTAAGTTAAATGGGTATTAAGAATGGGGAATCTTTTAATATCTGCATTTGCTTAACGATTGTTGTGGACGGAGTCTGTGTATGCTCATGCATTTCATTTTGGTAAATTGTGTTGACCCGTGATAGGTTACACCTTGGTAAACTGTACTGACCCGTGATAGGTGGTACGTTTACGATTTACGTTTTTAGTAAATTGTGTTGACCCGTGATAGGTGGCACCTCGGTAAACAGTATTGGTCTGTGATAGGCGGTACGTTTACGATTTACGCTTTTTCTTTAGTAAATCGTGTACCCGTGAAGGTGACACCTCGGTAAACTGTACTGACCCGTGATAGGTGTACGTTTATGATTTACGCATTTTAGTAATCGTGCTGACCCGATAGGTGTACCCGGTAATTGGTACTTTGTGCTGCGATAGGCGGTACAATTATGATTTAGGCCCTTCGAGGAGGGGTTTTTGATTTGAATTCCGAGTCCATGCATTTGGCATATACGCATTGCATTAGGGTGCTTGGGACGCGAGTCGTGTTTATTCGAGTCTATGATTGAGTG
>PGTU02006845.1:0-12425 GCA_002896215.2 Cicer echinospermum
ATATATATAATTAATATAATTCATAAAAATAGATAAATTGAAATTTTAAATTATGATAAATTTTTTGCAAATAGAACTACACAAATAGAAATTAGGATAATGACTAGACATAAAAATTAGGATAGCAAATTTAAATTACAATAAAACTACACAATATAGAAATTAGGATAATTGACTAGAGCTGGCCGTACCATTTGGACAATGTTTTCGACGTATGGCCAGTAATCCACATAATCCACAATATTCTCGTCTTTTTCTTTAACGTCCATTTCATTCTAAACGGGTACTATTTTGACGACCTTTTTTATTCTCCGCATTTGAGGATTGTGATACAATTGTTTCACCTCATATGTGGGCCAATATCCTTCATTCAGTATAGGTGGAAACTCTTCTTTAGTAGATTGTTAAATACATTAACAACCTTGTACACGTCAGATATAAGCGACTAAATATTTTGAACGAGCATAAGAAATGCAGCTATTGCATGTGAACAAGGAATATGTATAGCTTGAAATTTTCCACAATCACACCATTTTCTTTGAAGGTTGACTTCGAAATGACCAATTGGTCGCACCTCTCTTGGGTTTACTGTTTCATGCACCATGAAAGAATAATAATTTCGGTCGAATTGCATGACTTGGTGAGTATTAGATTTACCAACTTCACATTTAATCTTGTCCATGCAATCGTCTGTGTATACTCGACCAGAAGCTAATGATGCCTGATGTTGTTGTCCCCTTTCTGCATATAAAACTCTCAATCTATAGTATGTTGATTGTACCAAAGCAGTGATTGGGAGATTGCGTGTACCCTTGAGCACTGCGTTGATGGACTCGGAAACGTTTGTTGTCATGTGTCCCCATCGTCGACCTTGAGAATAAGCCATAGTCCATTGTTCTGGGGGGATATTATCGATCCATCTTAAAGCCTCTGGATTTTCCATCTTGATTTCATTGCGGTAATACTTGAATGATGGCTCATTTAATGCATATCCTGTAAGAAAGATGCAAAAAATTATCAATATGATTAAGTGATAATGGGAAATATTAACTAAGAAAAGAATTAGAATCATTATACCATTACAAAGAGTTTCTTTGAAGTCCTTATTCCTTGAATCTCTCATGAATTTTGTGCAATGTGTCGGATGCAGTACACATGGTGTTAGGAGGATCATGCCAACAATTATTTCGGATATATAGGCACTCTTTAATGGATTCGTGCCTATCTGAAATCAAACAAATGTCGGATTGAGGTGTTACATACCTTCTTAGATTTTTCAAAAAGAAGCTCCAATGACACCCCCTGTCTCACCTCCACAAGTCATAAGCAATTGAATTGTATTTTGTTTCCATTTGTGCAACAGCAACCAAAAGAGTCCCCTTGTACTTTCCGTACAACCAATTCATCCACTAGACAAATGGTTTACAATTTAAACCAGATATGCACGGAGGAAAGGCCAGAATAATGTTTGAAAAGTTTGACCCCCTGCATAAGAGATTATAGGATTGCAAATGATACTTCCATTTCACAATATTCTAGGAAGACATTTTGCATAGTCAACAACACCTTGGAAGGTCATTGTAGACTTTTCCCAGTTTCCATATAATCGTTCGATAGCTTTGTTCATTGCCATCCATGCTTTCTGTAAGTGATTGTATAGTTGTATCGTTCCGAATATGTGCACATGATCACCTATCACTTTAGATGATTGGTCAGCTTTCTAAAGAGACTTTAATGCTTTCGCTATGATGTTAGAGTCGAGCTTGTATGATCTCTGTACATAGAAGATTGCCGCAATTGTGGGGCCTTTTCAATGACCAATCACCCATGTTAACTTTTTGACTTAACGAAGCCCTGCATTTGAACAAGCATTGTGGATTGACACATTTATTACATACTGTATGATCAGATTTCACAACACGGTAATTGGAGGATGTTTTATGTGATTATGCTTAACTTGCAAGTGACAATCTGGTTTGCTATTAAACTGTCATTCCATCTCAAAGAATCATCTAATGAGGTGGTTCATTAGATTGCATATCAAATTCGGAGATTGTAAGTATATCCAAATTTAGATTACACATATGGAATGGGTTGATCGTAGTGTTAGCTCTAGATCGTCACCATTGTCGTTGTCACCTTCTATCGTCCTCGTCTTCATCAAGTATGTTGTCTTCTTCACTCTCCTTCATTATTTCTTGTTGGTCAAAATCGGTATATCACCTAGTGAATATATGGTTCAAGTTGAGATGGTCAGTTCAGATGTTCGCATGGTCAAAGTATGTTCGGTTGGTAATGAGTCGGGCTGGTAAGTTTTGTGTTTCAAAATGGTATCAAACGTGAGGTGTGGTTGAGGATGACTTGACAATATTCGTATAATGATTACCATCCTATGTGACATATAACTGATAGATCCGAGTTGCGGCCACGATTTATGAACATCAAACATGAGTTCAACATCTTTCGTCGTCTTCAACATTTAACAAACTCATAAATGAACAAGGCCTGTCAATATGAATAGGGTGTCGAAAAATGTTATCTTTAGCACCTTTTGATTTTCTAACCTCAACTTTTGGCGTTCAATTTTTCTTCAAGTAGGTAAGGTTCATCCAAAATTAACTCGAAATAGCTTTTTTTCGTGCTTTTAAATTTACCAATATCTTGTCTTCACATATGTTCACCATGTAAAAATAGATAAAATATATTTTTATGGTGCCTATTCAGATAAAAAATAATATTGGTGATATGAAAATGCAATTGAGATGAAAAATATATTTATAGACAACCAATTGTACTCATGCAATGTGTAAAATTCTTCAACACTTGTCCAATCCCGTTGATCCTAATTGAAACTTTTCCATTGTCATCCTGATTTGCCTATCCGAGCATGCATACACACTACAAATTCGCCTTCATAGGCGACTTCATTAACATGCATTGATAAATCGCTTTCCCAAAGCGACTCTCGTGCCCCTCTGAAGCACGTCGCCATTCCAAAGGCGACCTTGAAAACCACTTGAGGAAATCGCCTTTCCCAAAGGCGATTTAAGGAGAATCTGATTCGTTATCACGTTGGAACTTGCTTGTGTGCAGCATTGCATTGTGTTCAGCCTAATGTGGTAGCCTTGCCTTTGTTCAGCCTACTTGTGTATTGTCAAAATCTATCCTTGCATGCATAATATTTTAATTGTCATTTCAAATTGATTTGTTTGATTAAGATAGTGTAAGGCCATCATCGCATATTTCTTCACTTTCCACAACTTAATCAACTTCATTTTCTTTATATTTCACTATTTCACTATTAAAGTATTATCTTCCTGTGCTACTTATGATTCATTAAATGTCAATTGTGCTATGGGAATGATGATAATCAATCTATCCTACACTACATTCAAAATTTTGTAAGTAATACACTACTTTATTTTATACTATTTATACTCAGTTTTATTCTAAAATGTAGTTTTATTAAAATGTAGTTTTTATTCAAATATCTCATATATTTTTTGATTCAATGATTTTTATTCTATATAGTTTTTTATTCAAATATCTCTATTCTAATACTTCAAATATACTTTTATTATTTGCTTGTTTCAGGACTCATCTCAAAATTTAAGATCACTTAGTCATAACACATTTCACCAAATTCTTTTATATTCCATTACTGAATGAAGCCGGGTTTGGTAACGTATAACAAATAGAAATTATAAATAGATAATTCACTGTTACAGCTTTATTGAAAGATGGAGACCTGAAACCCACACATTTCATCTTCCAACGGGTGAATGTACATAACATTAGAAGCATGTTGCGTTGCTTCTTGGCTTACGTTTGGGTAAACTGTAACTGGATCAACTATGGTGTCATGGACAGATGATTTTTAGATTTGTTAGGAGTCATGCACTGAATCACAAAAAAGGAATTTTATAAAATTAAAATGGCTGAGAGAAACATTTCAATGTTAACTCCAGAATCATCTAATGAAGAAAATATTATTATACATTGTAGAGCATACATTTTACATTGATTGCGGCATATTAATGCTGACAAATCTCACAACAAGTAATATTACTGTGGTGCACTTGTTGAGAGATTTCGAGAGACAGGAGAATATAGTTGGCGGTTCAGCGTGCTTGGCCCACACTTATAGAGAATTGTGTCGTGCATCTGAACCCGGTATTATGTCGTTTCGCGGATGTCCACATCTACATTCAAACGGGGCATGGTACCATATGCCGTTCTTGACAAATAGTAATTTTGAGCCCGTTTTCCATTCGCAAAAGGTAAATATCAAAAAAAGTTAATATATATTTATACCACTAATCAATTGATTCACTAACATATTAATTTATTTTCGATAGATATAGTGGAAAAGGTAGATTTGGGGACACACCTCGTTATCATATCGCGATGGATATCGATCAAAATTGATCATATGACCGTTAACGATGTAATAATAAACATTACATTATTTCATTATTTCTATTATTTTATTTTTCTTATGCATATATATATTACTAACAAACTTATTATATATCAGTTTATCTGGAGGCCATATCTACATCTAACATACGATCATCCAGAAGATAATTGGCTATGGAATGCATCTACATATTTAATTTGTTTCTACATAATAGAAATGCATCAAACTGATAGAGTGAAACTACAATTTGGACTACCTCAAGAAATTCCACATCCTCCGAGGAACATGAAAAAGTATCATAAGGTAGATTTGCATAAACAAGTTGACTATAGTTGGGCATTATTCTATGAAAATGAGAACAAAGAGTGGAATGAACGCGAGAATCATATTCTTCATGGTCAACCTCTAAATGTTGAATTGAAACCAAGTTATGAATACATGGTTTGGTTTTGCAAAAATTCTAAACGATTTATTTCTGTAGAAAACCAATTGGTTGATCCTCGTGCAATCACACAACCTCCAACCACAATCTAGCCAACACTTTTTCACCCTCAACCTCCACCGCAATCTAGTCCAATTTTTTCACCCCCAACCATCCCGCAATCTAGCCAACATTTTTTCCAAGAATCAATGCCCAACACAACACAACAAATCAATATATATACCAACACCCTCCTGACACTCAACCGCTCCTAATACTTTTACCCACACACACATCCTCATACTTTTATCCACACACCACATCAATCTTACGGGTTACGCCAGGGAACAATTTAATTTTGACAGTCAAAACCACATCAAGAACAACACGTCGACTATCATTTGCATCAAGCGAAGAGGAATTGTTGTATAACACGCTTCAACAGTCGTCATAACACACCTGAGTCCGCTACCAGTAACTGATAATATGTGTCACAAAACTTTCAAATTCCAAGCTTTGGGAATGCATATACTCCGTTGAATCAATATCTAACTGGACTCAAGGTGGAAGTAGTTCTTCTGGCAGCACTTCCACCTAGACATCCTCCACAGCAAGAAGACGAAGAATCAAGAAGAAGAAGAACAACAACAAGAAACTCGTGATGTACCAAGGCGTCGTCAAAATCCCGTACGTGTGAGAAAACCTCGACAATGTGGTACTGGAGGCCACCTTCGACATTAATTATCATAATTTTTGTAACATTTGTGATGTTTTTTATGAATTTGTGATTTTTTTTTATGAATTACCGTTCTTTTGTAAAATTTATGATGTTATTTAATTAAATTATGTAATTTAAAGTTTTATCGTAATTTAAATTTTCTATTTATGTATTTTTATGAATTATAATAATTATAATGTTATATTATAAAATATAATATATATATATAATTAAATTATAAATTTGTTAACAAAAAAACCTTTAAAAATACAATGTCAACTTGGGTTTGCAAAATAATCATATTTAAAATTTATTGATCTATTTATATTATATAATTATATATATATATATTAATTTGTATTTCAAAAAAAATTGGAAATAATTTTTTTTACAAAAAACTACTTTTTAAAAATTGACATTTGAAATTGATTTCCTAAAATTTTATCCTAATTTAAAATTTTTATTTATCTATCTTTATGAATTTATTACATTTATATGATATATATATATGTACTTTTTGTTTATTTCAATAAAAATTAATATTTTTAACAAATAAATTATTTATAAATGTTCCATTTGGATTTATTAATTCTTTCTAATAATGTCTATTTATTTTTTTTATGATATTAATAAATAATTTAATTATATATATGGAGTACTACGAAAAAAAATTGAAATTTGTTTTTTTTTTTTTTTAAAAAAACCAGTTGGAAATTCGCCATTTGGGGAGTAGGGCTTCGCTTTAAGATCGCTAATTTCCAAGCACTTATAAGGGAAAAAAATTTTGAAAAAAAACGGGGCATTTTGGTGTATAGTTTTCAAAAGGGGACATATTGGTATATAATTTTGAGAAAGAGGGTATTCCAAAAAAATAGCCCCAAAATTTACCATTATGCAAGTTTGATATACAAATTTTTGCAGTTACCATCCCAACTTTTACGTAATATTAGTTCATCCATAATTAGATTGGTTCATTAAAGTACAAGTTGACTAAAACATAAAAGAGTATAATATTAGAACATTCAAACACAATTATTAAATAGCGAGTAACATTTAGATAAATACGGATGTGTTGGATCAAAGAAAGACAAATAAGCTACTAGCAAATATATTATCATATATAGTTTTCACATTTAAGTATTGGTGCTGGTGATTTTAAACAATTAAGTAGTTCCATCCTTAATTCGAGTTCAACCACCAAATATGTTTAGTTTAATTTTTTTCTTGGTATTCGACTCATAATATATATGTTACATTTGATATTTTACTAATTTATTCTTATTATTTATGGATGCATTTTCATTACAATAAATGTAAGATGTGAATAATAATTTTGGAGCGGTGTAATTATGTTTAAGAAAATACAATTAAAAATAAAGTAATTAAAGTTGCATTGAAATTCAAAAGTGACAATTATTTTAGATAAATACTTTTGACAATTATTTTGAGACGGAGTAAGTAATTTAGGGATGCGGCTCTTATATTTGCGATCCCATATTATTCCATTGATATAGACAACAATGTTTAGTAGACAAAATATGATCCACTATCTCCACCATTTTAAAATCATAATAGTAATAGAGGTTGCTCACTAGAGTCAACATTTCCGTAAACTCTGCACACAATCCCATAATTAGTTGTAAAACAATACATGAGATATCTGACACAGAAAACCTTAAAAATGTGAGAAAATTGATTATCATCATTTGTAGCATTATCAGATGGATCTCTTTTGAACCCATATGCTTTTGTCTATTCAATTGATATTCTCATCATTGGTAATAAACCAAGCTGCCAAATAAGGTGTGGAAAAACAGGAAGATCAAAGGCATGTTTAGTGTCATTAATCGTGTGGTGTATCGTCATGCATTACATTTTTGCTTTTCAAAATAATTTGCAAAGTATCATTAAAAATTCTAGTACATAGTTGTTTAGAACACTTTTAATGTTGGCTATTATTGTGCACCTTTTCAAGTTGAAGATTTGAAGAGAAATGTCATTTTCAATGAGACTTTTGGTCAAAAGGGCAAGCCACCCCCACTTGGGATGGCAAGGTCATTCCTCTCTAAAAAATGAAAACAAGTCAAAGCTTCGAGAATTGATAAGAGTACTTGGTAGAACCGTTACTCTTTAGATAAAGTTAGGGTGCCAAGCTTTTTCATGCCAAAGACAAAGGGTCATTACTAAAAGAGATTGTGTCACCTCATGATAAAGTTTGAAGATCAAAAAACAAAATAACTCACAATCTATACTATGAAATGAAAAAGGGTGGAGCTCGTGTTTGGTGATAGAAGTATGTAGTGCGACAACTAAAAGTGTATCCATATTAATGATAGATTAAAATATATATATATATATATATATTAAATATTATATATTATCTATATATAAGTATAATATATTATAATCTTGTTGTAAATGCATTGCAAAGTCCAAATCATTTAAACTTGTAAATGCATTATAAACTTCAAACCATTTAAAATAGTTTCAATCGAAAACCTTTATCTTCGAAAAAAATATACGCATAAATTAATAATTTCATTTCAATTTTTTATGATATATTGTGGTGCATTTAAATTTTTTGGAAGAATTATGCATTCAAAGAAGAAATATAATTTATTTATATATGTTCGTTTTCCATGTTACTTTTGCCCTATAAATATAAGAGTAATAGTTCATCATATATCAATATTCAAAAAAAATACTTAAATATGAGCATTTAATCAAATTTATATTTTATAGTTGTGTTCGTATAAAATTGAATTGAGTTAATTTATCTTTATGGGTTTTGTTTTTTAGTCTTTGTTATATGAAATCATTAAGCTTAAAAAATATCTTGATAAACTATAAAATGATTTTGTTAAGAAAAAAATAATTTATTATACTATGACGTTAAAAACAAAATATTTTTCAAAATGATGATTCTGAAAATGGTAAAAGTGATTTTTTAAAAATTACCATTATGCATATACAAATTTTGAGTTCAGATCCCAACTTTAGTGTTATATATATATATAATCAATGACATATCTGTACAAAATATTGGAGGAGCTAAGTATTAAGCTAAAATATTATAATGAAATTCACATTGTTCTTCAAGTTTTATATTTTCACAAGTCACACAATTTCATAAGTCACACACTCAACAAGTTTTTAGAACTTCACACTATTCAATCAAATCATAATAAATCACTTGACAATTTTTATTTGTGTTGAAAATTTCTTCTTGAAATGCATCTATTTTTTTATGTTTAAACATCGTGTCCACTCCTAAAAAATACACAAATTATTAAACAATTAACAAGTAGTATCATACTATATCATATATCAACAGTTAACTTGTTAAAGTGTTAATAGGTAGTAGTTGAGTTGCCTAAATTAGGGTGTTATAATTTGTTCGAGATTAGTTAGTTTATTATTCGATATTAGGTATTTATTTATATATGACTTGTTGAGGTATTAATTTTAGCAAAATTTTATTAGTATAAATTTCTAAATAATGTCTACCTCATTTTTTTTATCTCTTACTTGCATAATTATAATATATTAGCGATTTGGGTTGTATTTAAGAAGATTATTGCTGACAGAACATTGTTCATTGTTTTTTTATTTATTTTATGTAATTATAAGAGAAAAATTATTTAAATAGAAGAGAAAAATAATAGAATCTGAAAATATAAGATGTGAAGATAGTTGTTTAGACAATCTCATTTAATGTTTTTGATGAAACAAACAAAAGTATTAAGATTCTAATTATGATTTTAAAATGATGTGTTAATTTAACCATGTGCTGAGGTGATAATTCAAGATAGCACTAAGCAATGCAACCAAAATCAGTTTTAGGAAAAACAAAAAATAACAACTAGAACCAGAACGTTATGACAAAATTCTGAAAATCAAGAACGTCTCCTGTTTTCATTTCATCAAGAAAAGTTTTAATAATCTGTTAATGCAAGGAAAGCTCCTGCCAATTTACGATGATTCTCAATACTACAAGGCATTTACAACTCTCACATAGCAAAAGAAACACTCCAAAAGATCAAATAATAAAAGGCATGACTCAAGCAAAAATGAGAAGATCATTCTCTTATGTTTCAAGAACGATCATTTCTCCAACTTCTAAGTTATAACTCAAGACGTTCTTAAAGCTAAACTTCAGCATGACTTTCAAACATTTATACCTGGATAAAGCCAACTTTAGACACCGTCAAAGAAGAATGATAAAGAAACATATATCTGGAAGTTCTGCAGAAGAAAAAAAAAACGAGAATGTTCAGTCAATAACATCTTGGTTTGAAATCTGACTTTTTCCACAATCTGACACATGACAGTGACCCCTTTTTTCAACTTCATATTATCTGTCATGAGCTTCCTTGAAGCCTATAAAAGGAACTCCAAGCTCAAGAAAGAATCATAACTTCAAGTGCTACGAAATTCATCACTTACTTACATTATACACTCGAAAAGTCTCTCATCCATCAAAAGAGTCAGTATTATTCATTTTGAATCTCTTGTTATTATTTTACTGAATCATTTGTAAAGAATCTAACCTCAAACAAGTGTTGAGATTACTCAATTATGCCAAACACTTTAAATCATTATGTGTAAGTCAAGACTACAAGTGTGATTATAGTTGAGTAGTTTGTACGAAATCCTTTATAGTTAAAGTGAAGTGTAAATCTCTAAAAGATTGATAGGTGATCTGATTGAATATTTGCCTTAGGCGATAAGGAACTGTCGTGTAACATACAAGGTTGATTTGAAGCTATGGTGTAAAACAAAAAACGTTGTAAAATCCAATAACATTCTTCGTTTGAACACTTACTGAAAAATAATACAATTGTTGAGGATTAGATAAAGCCCGAGTTGAGTGAACAAGAATATAATCGTTGTGTGGTATCTCTTCTCTATCTCTATTTAATTTTCAGTCTTTTTTGATTATCAAGTTAAATAGATTAAGTTAGATTGTTAATTTTAACATAACCAGAACGCGTCTCCACTTCTATTTCAGAACCAAAACATTCTCTGTTTTCACAACCAAGATTAATCTTGAGTTTATTCTCTCTAAGTTTTAACATGAAATTTTAAATAGGTGATTTACAATTCAACTCCTCTTCCTTGTAAATTGACATTACTACTCAATAGTATAGGGATCAAGACCAAATAGAGGAGAGAAAATTGAGCAGAGAACTTAAGATAATAGGGACATAAAGTGGAGAGGGGAGTGACATAAGGTGAAAGGCAAAATAAGTTTTCTCAAAATTTGAGTATATTTAGTAATTTTATTTTATATTTATTTATGGATTTTTTCTCATTACAATAAATAGAAAAATAGTGAATAATAAATTTGGAAGCGGTGTAAATTATATTAATTAAAAAACCCAATTGGAATAAGTAATTAAAGTTGCATTGAACATCAAAAGTGACAATTATTTTGGGACAAATATTTTTTCTGACAATTATTTTGAGACGGAAGAACTAATTCAAGGACGCGGCTCATATTTGCGAGCCCATATGTGCTTCCCGTTGATCTGGAGCTTAGCAACACGTTTAGCAGACAAAATATGATCTACTATCTCCACCATTTTTAAAATCATAATAGCAAATAGAGGTTGCTCACTAGAGTCAAAATTTCCTCCCATGGTTAAACTCTGCACACAATCCCCATAAGTAGTTGTGAATAAGTACATGACCTCGATATCTGACACAGGAAAACCCCTAGAAAATGTGAGAAAAATTGATTTATCATCATTTGTAGCGTCATCAGATGGACTCTTTTGAACCCATATGCTTCTGTCTATCAAATTGATGTTCTCAATCTTTGGTAATAAATCAAAGCTGCCAAATAAAGGGTGTGGAAAACCAGGAAGAATTCAAATGCATGTTGAAGTGCATGAATTCGTGTGGTGTTACCTCTGATGTGCAAATATATATTTTTTGCTTTTCAAAACAATTTGAAAAATATCATTAAAAATTCTCCACATAGGTTGTTTAGAACACTTTTAATGCCGGCTATTATAGTGTACCTTTTCAAGTTGAACTGAAGAGAAATGTCCGTTTTCAATGAGACTTTTGGTCAGGGCAAGCCACCCCCACTTGGGATGCAAGGTCATCCCTCTCTAAAAAATGGAAACAAGTCAAAGCTTCCTTCACTAGAGAATTGATAGAAGTGTACTTGTAGAAACCGTTACTCTTGAGATAAAGTTAGGATGTCCAACTTTTTCAAGCCAAAGCCAAAGGGTCATGACTAAAAGAGGATTGTGTCACCTCATGATGAAGTTTGAAGATCAAAAAAAACAAATAATCACGATCTATACTATGAAAAAGGTTGGGAGTCGTGTTTGGTGATAGGAGTATGTAGTGGTTGACAATTGAAGGTGTATCCATATTAATGATAAATTAAATGGGCATTACAAAGAAGAGGAGTAGTAGAGTGTGGTGACTATAAATTGGTAAAATACCATCTTTATATATACAGCTCTCTGGTAGAGTGTATTACAATTGTATTTGACAAAGTGTATTAGAAATGCAATGTAAAAACTAGTGTAAAATAAGAAATATAAGGTGAATTATTGTATTTTTTTAAGAGGAAAAAAATAGTGATTATTGAAAAGATGCAGAATTTAAGTCTAAGGCTCTTCTTCCAATGCTCACTACCAAACAAAAATTTGGGGGTTACTTTTAATTACTTCCATAGTTAATATATTTGAATTTCAATTTCTCAATGTTGAATTTTTGTGTAAAAAAATCAACATATAATTTTGATTGGTAGTTGGTGAAGATATTTTTTCATGTGAATTAATGAGTTTTGAAATTAAGATTTAATAAAAAAAATGTAAAATAGTAATTCATTAACTCTTTTTTTT
>PGTU02006846.1:0-50452 GCA_002896215.2 Cicer echinospermum
TTTGAATTTTTTTTCCATATTTATAAAAATGGAGCAGCAGACATATAATTTAGTTGGTTTTTGGGTATATAATTTTTTATTTTATAATCTCTGATTTTAAGTAAATAGAGTCTTAATATCTGAAGTTCACATAATAGATAAATAGAATTTAACAAAAGAAATTATTTTAATTTTAAAACTCAAATTTTCATGAATAATTTATTATGAATTGAAATTAAATGCAACAGAACTAAAAAATATAAAGAAATTAAATGCAACAGAACTAAAAAAAATTAAATGCATGTGAAAAAGATTTAGTAGTCAACGGTAAAAAAAAAGATTTGATTTTTTCGGTTTTGAAGATTTGATTTGATTATTAACCTTATAAAAACAGAGCCAACACACTCCAAACATATAGTGAATTGAATTGAACATTGTTATTCTTGTTCCATTTTCTTTTGTTTGTTCTCCATACACATAACACAATGAGTTCTTTATCGGTAATGAATTTGGAGAATACTAAACAACCTCGTAAGCGACTTATAATCAAGTTTTCTTCTCAAAAGAATCATTCTCAAGGAGGTATTAAGATGGAACATTCCAAGCCAATTGTTACATGTTTCTGGCTTGACGCTAAAGATTCAACAGCTATTATGTCTCAACAAAACAACAACACAACAACCGATTCTGTCAAAGATTCAAAACCCATCTTGTCTAAAGAAGTTGGTGTGCAAGTAATGAAGGATTCTTGTTCCAAGAAGATTACCAATGAAACAAGAAACCCAAGAACCGAAAATTGTTGCTTGAAGACTGATGGCGGTGAGATCATGAATGAAAAGAGAAAGAAGCCGATGCAACATTACAAGAAGATGCAATGTTGGGTGATTTTGAAGAGGATTTTGATTGGAAGAGATAGCTGGCCTCTAAAAGACCCTATGATCTCAGTTCTTGAAGGCTTTTCATGACAAGGATAATTTGAGAACAAGTCTAAATTGAAGATTATGGGTTTGAAGAATATTGGAATCCAAATTGCAATTCTATTCAACACCGATGAATTTGCTACTGACATCAGATTTGTATTCTCTCAAAGAATGTTATTATATCTACCTAGAAATGAGGTTCATAAAATTGCGTTAAAGTTTAGTGAATATTTTGAAAACAAATGGAAGTCTCTCAAAAAAGATTGGGACCTTGAGGAAAAAAAATAAACAAGAGAAAAAGGGATGAACATGCTCATGAGATGAAAGACTTCTTCCAAACCAAAGGTCAAGATAAGATATGCAAGACAACAACCTGTTTCCCTTTTGCATGTTGCCATCGTCACTTTAGTATTAACACTGCTATGTATATACTAGATATTTTTCAATTTGAACAAGATACTGTTATTGTTCTTATTCTTGTATTGTGTCCAATTTGGCAATACAAACATGATTTTGCTATTGTTCTCTCTTTATTACATGTGTGTTTAAAGTTTAATATCAATTACAATTGTGTTTAATGTTAAATCTTATTTTTTTTTAAAACTTTTTGTTAGAATAATCTATCTTTGTTACAAAATTTAAAATAGTTAGGAGTAAACTTAAATTCAATTTTTTTTTTCTAAGTATGTTGACTATCGATAACCTGTTGCTTATTTTTAAAGATAATATTGATGGTTTAAAAATAACATAATTAATGAAATAAATAACATTTTCATTATTTTATTTTATATTTATATTAAATTTATTTGTTATACATTGTCGTAGTAAAAAATAATTTCATGCAGAGCCAATTTAGAAAAATTTTTACATTATCATTACATCACAATATTTATATACATGATTTTAGAGCTAGTTATGAAAAAATCATCAAACACATCTAATAAATGTGATTGACAGATAACGTAACAACTTTTTACACTAAATATGTATATAGTTAAATCCTAGATTCTCGTTATTTTTTGTTGAAATTATTAAAAATAATATATTTTTTTATGGGAATATATTATTTGATATTGAAACTTAATTTACAAGAACCAATTCAAATGCAGTAATCTTTTCAGAGAAACATTCACTAATTTAAAGACTAAGTCAAATACAAGCGAGCTCTTTACATAACATTCTCTAGTTGAAGAGTTTTTACTATATTTTTTTTTCTTTCTTACATTAACAATTATTTTTACAAATAAATGGTTATTGCCAGCTTTTATAGTTTAAGAAGATCATTTCATATCAAAAAATATCATTTCATTGTTTATAACCATTATAAAAAAATTTATATTCGATCGTAAAAAATATTCAACATTTGACAATTAATGAGCAATAAAAAATCTCAAAAAAAAAAAATTTAATTGACATTAATAGAAAATATTCAATTATTTCAATATTTAAACGAAAAAAATATAATTTTTTTAAAAAAATTCATTTTATTTAAAAACCAAATGTACCCGTACATGTCAAATTGAAAACTCGGATCTACTGTCAACTTAAAAGGGGCGTCAAACTATGTCTTTGGAACTATCACTAAATGTTTCGATTTGTATCTAGAATAATCACTGTCACTAAAAACTAAATAAATATAAATAAAGAATAGATATATTTCTACGGTATTGTCTGTCACTAAAAACTAGATAAATATAAATAAAAAATCTATCTATTTCTATGGTATTATCTGTCACTAAAAACTAAATAAAATATAAATAAAGAATTCAGTTCCCACATGAGTTCCTCCACTCGTTTTTTCAAGTTTATCATTCCCTTCTTTAAGTGCGTCAGTTTCTCTTACAGCCTAAAGCAAATGGAAACAGATATCACTGAGAGTAGAGAGAAACACAAAAAATCATAAATAAATAAAAAATGAGACTGCTTAAATAGTAATTGATGAGTCATATTAGAAGCAACTTAATTTTTATATATGAGGTTCCTAAGTTTGGAACTTTCCATTTTCAGGTTCCTAAGTTCTTTTCTGGCTACACACCCTCTCTATCGGCATTGTGTCAGAATTGAACCTTTCTTTAGCCTCTTATAATATGAGGAAGACTTGTAGCATTGCTAGCGAGCTTGAAATTTTGAGAGAGAATTTAAATATTGAATGCATATGTCCTTAACAAATGGTCCTAATCCTACAAGAGTCAACTATAGCCTAAATTGTGATGAAGCTTTAGTCCGTTTCCTAAAATTGAACTCTTTATGGGCAGCGATTGCCCTCAAAGCTGTTTGAAAAAAGTTAAAGAAGAAATTGATGACCACAGTAACGATCATTAACATGTTAAGAAACTATGAATTGTGGCTTCCTTCCTATGTTTTTGCAATAAAACTTCCCTACTGGACAAGCTGTAGACATTGAACTTCATTGATTCAAACATCTATTTAATACTATTTATTATTGAGTAGATTCAATCTGAAAATTTTCATAAAATTTAAAAAATATTTGATACTATAATATGATAGCATACATAGCAGGTTCATCAATGCCATCAGGGCAATCACAAAAATTATCGTTAAGACGGTCAATGGAGAAGGCTTTTGATCCATCCTTACATTTGATGAGGTGAGAGGTATAATATTAATACGATGGGTAGAACCAGGGAAGTAAACAAATAAATATTAATAAGAGATGGGGGTATACAATGTGCAGGGTAAATGAATATGCAATTGCAAGCAATGGACCAATTTTAGGGACTTACATATAGAAAAACACGTCAAACATACCTTAAGTTAAATACAATACTGATTCATAAATTCTAATAATCTTGAAATTCTAACAGTATTAAACATATGATCCTTTACATACTTGTTCCATATCAAATTCTTCAAATGTAGGAATTCTAATTTCCTGAACAGCCACCAGAAAGTTTCTAACATTTTCAAAATACTAAAATGCAGATAATGACTCTCCAACCTATAAAGAATAATACATAATTTACATAACTAAACAAATAATAACCAAAAACATAGAGTAAATAAAATAAGGAACATCTCAACTGACGTTGAATACATCACCCTAGTTGAACTTTGTTAAGAACATTACAAAGAATGATCCCACTCCTCAAACAAAGCCTAAACTCTTCCTTAGAAGTCTCTACGGGTAAATATTTAGCTGCAACAACTCCAACCATTTTTTCTCAACCACCATGCTGTTTCATATCTTCTAAATGTTGCATTTTATAGAATTTATTTTTCAGTCTCAAAATAGCTGATACAAAATCCATATATCTTTTTAATATAATATTGACAAATATCAACCTTCATTAAAATCAATATCATATAGAAAATGATGATAATTTGAGACATTAATGAAAAAAAAACTGAAAACTAATTATTCCCAGGAAATTACCAGCTTATTCCACTTTTCTAGATTCCAAATCAAGATCTTTGAGGCGAGTACCGTGTTGTTGAAGCACATCTTCAACCACAGAAGCAACTGAAAGGGACAATGTTACCAATTCAAGAAAGAAGCATATTGATTCTATAATCTATAACCTTTCCCATTTTTTTCTGTACAAACTGGTACTCCAACTCCACTAACACAAATACCTCTTTCTATCTCTATCTATCCGCTTTACAGTATACAATACTCCCCACTACTCTTCCTTGCTTGGTTCTCTCCTTACGTCATGCTTCGACTCCAAACCTCATTATCAATCTAACCTTTCAGATCCTATGGGGTCTGAACAGAGACATCACTCCACATCTTATATTTATGAACTCTTGTGCTGATAAATAGGCCAACATCGATAAAGGTGGCCCCATCACTATTTGATTCCTTAGAAAAGGCATGCGACCTGTCTGACGCATTGGGGGTGTAGTTCTCTCAAATAATCAATAATCTATGTTAGGATAACTGTAGCCTGTCATGATCATAAACCCCCCATCATCATCTGTAAGACCTCCTTCAAATACAAGAATCCTAATATGTTCCTCCATGAACACAAACTTGAGCTGCAAGGACTCTCAACAATTCTTAAAGCATTAGCTTCTCCTTGCTTGAATAGACAACAAACAGTTCTCTCAAATAAGTAGGTGAATTAGAGAATTGGTTACAATATACTTATGTGGAAAATCCGTTAGAAGAGACATTAATGAGCCAAACCCAATACCTAACATAATCTCTCCTAATTAAGGCCTAATCCTAATTCCTAACATTCCCACAAACCAAATAGGGTGGAATTCAAACTTTACTTCTTAATTTGTCTAAAACTTATTCTTTAGAAATGTAACATCGCTAACAAAATAGCGATGCAATATTCTAAAACGAAATTCTTCTCGTCTTTCATGTTCATGGCAAGGATATAGATATCTTAAATTCATTTAATCAAAGGTTGGTACTCGGCTACTTGCAACTCAATTCATGAAAACTTTTAACTTTTTCCCCTAGTTCAATGAAAAGATAGAATAAATCTAAATGAAAACCAACATTGAGAAAATGAAGGTTAGGATATGTTCAATATTGGCTCGTTTTCCTCAGCTTGTTCAAAACCCAAACTCATAACTCCATCTCCTAAATCATTAAAGACATTATTCCACAAAGCACAAAGTTCGGTTTTCTATTGTCATTTTAGTGTTTCTGACAAACATACAAAACCTGCAACTTTAAAGTTCGGTTTGCATGATTTTCATAAGTATAAACTACAAGGAAAAGTAAAAGCTCACCTCATGTGTAAGAATAATTGAGCGATTTATATATATTGCCCAAGACTTGAACAAGTGAGCTCCAGCTCCACTGAAAAGGAAGCAATTAACAAATCATGTATTAGCTAACAGGAAAGCCAAGCCAACCAATGTCTAAATCCAAAATAATTACAAGAACATTCATAATCTAATACTTGCCACATGCTTTTCAAACTGAAAAACAAATATGTGGTTACGGCATTTGGCTTATAATCTAATCATTACAGCCAGAGAATTTTAGCTAAGTAATTCAAAACAAGATATTACTTGTTTTGCACTTAAAGTATTCAACTATTTTACATATGCGTCCAATCAAATCACACTTCGATGCCCTTTTATTACATTGATCTCTAAAAGCAACTACAAAATCACGTAAAAGTAGTAAAATAGCATAGCTTTAAAAATCATCCCAAATTCCAACATCAAAGTTTAAAATTAACGTCTTTGTAACTGCCACCACAATCGAGGCCAAGTGCATGTTTAAATTGACAGTAAATTTTAAAAGTCACGGTAACACCACATTGTAATTTAACAAAATCATAGTGGCACACAACAAAGTCAGTGCAATCCAAATATGGACGCAATAATGATATAAAAGTTGTGATGCCTGAAAGTTTAAAAACTCTTTAGACCGATTATGTATATCAATTAATATCAAGGATTACAACCCAACGGAGACACTGCGAAATTACCTAACTACCGACTGGCCTATCAAGCAAATTTATGCTCCACTGAATATCTATTTACCAATTTTATGCTATTTTACTTTTTTCCCAATTCCTTATTGTGTACTTAAGAGAAAATAAATTAAAAATCAGTTAGAAAGTGAGAACAAAAGAAGAGGGTCAAATAATTATTGAACTGAAATTAAAGCAGTGTAAATTGAAATTTTAGATTAGCACTCATATCAGCTCAAAATTAGAACAAATCGCAAACCCACAAAGTGTTGATTTTATATTTATTTATTTTTATAATTTTGACTATTTTCTAATGATATATTATTATAACGTGAGTATTTTGAAAAATAAGTATAATTATAGTGATTAATTTGAATATGAGAATTTTGGTCTTTAATAATATGTATTTTTTTTAAAAGGTTAATTATTTTAATTTCTCTAATTTATCAAGTATTATTTTTGAAATATTAGTAATTAAATTTTGTTAAAAAAAATAACTTTGATAATTGTTGGTTTTATTAAAAAAAAAAAAGATTAAATGTGTTTCATGGGATAAGCCAAGTAAAACCTAATTAAAGAATAAAACCAAACCAAAAAAATAGAGGAAGAGAAAGATACGACACGACAGCTGCTACTCCCAAGAGGAATTGGAACAAAATTAAAAGAAAATTGGCACCGGTGATCGACAACTGTTCTAGAAAAGTTTCTCCATTTTTGTCCAAATTTCAGTATGTTATTTTTACTCAATTAACTAGTCAATTAAACACGATTTTCCATATATTTAACAACCACAATTTCTCTCTAAAATATCTGATTTCTCTGTTTGTAGAATTCGTTATTTTGCATCGTTCCCCTTCACCGTAAGTCCGATTTGAGTGAAACCAACGCCAAAACGACCGTGTGAAAAGTGGCTATATTATCCACTGATTTGTTTTCTGATTAATGGTAATTTTCCTCGACCGAATTTCGAATTTAGTTTTTAGAGTATCTTCTCATAATTTACTTTTAACGTTTACCAATAAATTATCGAATTAGATCGATTGATGGACAAAAAGTCAATGAACAAATGTTGTTTGCTCGTGGAATCCTATTCGTGTGTGAAAGCGTCGAAATAAGGTAAGGGGAGAGAGATAATTTGAATTAATGAGTATAATATATTGTGAGATGAACGGGAAAACCGTATTTCCCAACGATTCATCCGGGGCTCGCTACGTACGACAATAGCCCTTTGAGTGATAAATTGATTAATGTAAAAATATGATAATTGTGAGATTAAAATATGGAATAGAAATATTTATAACGTGTTGATTGATTTAACTCCGTTGAATGTGAGGTATTTGATATTATTGTGATGTTTGTTTTATTTTTATTAAATTTGAGATATTTGCTATTATTGTGATATTGGATGTCACATGAATTTTATGTATATGTTTGATTAGACGTGTCTATGTGATGTGATAATAAAAAGTAAATTCATTTTGATAAGTTAATGTGATTATGATGATGTATAATTAATAATAATGATGTTATAAATTTGTGATAAGTGTATGTGATGATGTATGGTTAATGATAGTGATGCTATAAATTTGTGATGAGTTTATGTGATGAGATATTATTAATGATAGGGATGTTGTGAATTTGTGATGAGAATATTGAAGTAACCCCATAGTTGGTGAAATAATTGTGATTCCAATTTGTGTTTGAGATGACGGTCTTAATAAAGTATCATAGGCCAACGAGGGGAGAAAATAAATATTGAAAATTTGTAAAGTGAAGATTATTTTGTCATCATATAGGTAGGGCCTGACAAGCCTAGTGATTCCGAGGAAGTACAACTGAATGAGCCTGATCGTGGCGGTCTGCTACCGAGCCTTAGGGCAAGATTGTTAGACCTTGGAGGTATTCGGGTGGAGAATTCCTAGGTGACTTGGAGGTAGCACTCCAAATGTCGGATTGCGTTGAGGGGATCTATGAGGATATGGCCAATTTGAATTGTCCGTCCATCAGGATGATGGCATAGTATCAAGCCTTATTTGATTGATCTGACTCCGAATCTAGCTCCTGCTCACAACTAAATTAACTAACTATAACTTTTTCTTGTACCACTCAATCACTTGGTTATCTTTTTGATAGAGATATAGATATATATTACAATGTTTTTGTTATATTGAGTAACTCGGAATTATACCGATAAAATTGTGTATAACTCTACATTGGTACTGACTAATATATTAATATTGTTGTATGAGTCTATATTACTTGTTTAAAAAAATAGGACTAAGTAAATTATTATTAATAAAGTAAACTCGTACTTCCTTATACGCGTTCAACTATAACACGCACTTGTCAACACATTCTTCAAAGCTTTCTTCCACTTTAGTTATAGCATTAAATGTAACTTTCTCAAATGAACAAGAAGGTGAATCGTATCAAAAATATTATTCAACTGAATTTTCAATACTATCAACTTAAAACATTTCCTTTTACTGTTACAGTGGTGCATAACTTCAGACATATTAAAGATCACTATCTCTTATTAAAATCTCAATATGAGTTAATCATGTTCAATATCAATCAAAGCTCTACTGAGAGCTAAAAGTGTCCTTTTCAAGATGAGTGATACCTTTTCATCTTCCTCTATATCAAGGATAACAAATTCTACCAAAAAAACAAAAAAAGTATCCACCCTTACCAACGCATCCTCCATTATTCTCTAAGCACGCTTGATAGACCAGTTCACAAGCTATAAGGATATCCTTGTTGATATGCATTCAATGCCTTCTAAATTTCTCATCATTGATAAAGACATGAGATTTATGTTGACACCTGAATTACAAAGAGCTTTTCCAATAGTTAGTTTATCAATAGTCCAAGGGATAGTGAAGCTTCCTTGATCTTTTAACTTTGGAGGAAGCTTCCTCTAAATGATAGTATTGAACTCTTCAGTAAATGCAATTGTTTCTTATTCTTTGAATTTTCTATTTTTTGGTCAACAATTCTTTCATGATTTTAGCATAAGTATGCATATGCTCCAATGCCTCGGAAAAAAGATTATTTATTTGCAATTGAAAAAAAAATCTCCAGGAACTTTGCAAATTGTTCGTCACTTTCTTTCACTATTAATTTTCCTATATAGGTTTTTTTACGCATCTATACTATTCTACTCTTTCAAACAATATCTCTTAGTGGATGATCAATCTCTCTACAATCAGTGTTTTATTAAAAATAAAATTGAAACTCCAATATTTACTTTGTCGGTATATTTTGTTTAATAACTCTTTTTATTCCATTGCACTGTTGTGTTTCTTGTCATTTTTAATTCTACTTTTTACTTTGTATTCTCTATTTAATTTGTAATTTCATTAGAATATGCCAACTTAGATCAATTTCATGCTCAATCAATTTAAAATTATAATTACATTACAACACGAGTAAAAAAAAAGAGCACGACTATATATATTAATTATATATATTAAAATTTTACGGTAGATAATTATATATATTAATATTTTAAAAAAAAAATAGATTTAAGTCTTTTATCACTAAAAATAATTAATGGGCTTTGTTTGTAGGATGGTCTTCACTATGGGTTTATTTTAAAAAAATTTTTATTTTATTTTATGCATCCTAACCACACATTTGAACATTTGAGAGAATGGTGAATGTTTAGCAATTAATATTTTTTTTAAATAATATAGTAATTAGAAAGATATAAATTTTAACAAATTATTGTTTAATAGAAGACGAACAAAAAATTGTCATACTCTACAAAGATGTTGAATTCAACGTAATATATTGCACAAATTTCAATCCATATTCATCTGGTCTAAATTGTTTAATAGTGCACTTTTGTAACTCCAAGAAATGCATTCAAGAAGGAAAAACAGGAACACGACCAGATATCTGCAAAAATTACAAATAAAAAACATTAGACAAAAGGGTGAGTGAGGGACATATGAGATGGAAACTTTTGATGTGTTTGTTGAGAATTATGATTGAGCCCAAGAAAAAAATATTGAAATGATTATATGAAGAATTGTTATATAATAAGTTGTGTTGCACTTTTATACTCTTTAACGTAACTAACCTAACAAATTCTACTTAGTCGTAAGTTTCTTGCAACAGCCTCTAATAGGGTTGGTTCAAACTTCTTTTGAAAATAGTTGCGTACACAAGATTTCATCTGGCAACGAGCTAATGTGATCATCATCAATATGCATTGCAAAACTATGAAGATCAATTAATTATAAGAAATACAATATACTAACATAGTTGTAGTCTCCATGAAGCACAAATAATGCATTATCACTATCAAGTGTCAACAACCTTTTGTTAAGTGTAGAATATTTTCGACATTGATATTTATATATAACAATTTTTTATCAGATATTATTATTACCATTTATTAATTACAATTTAAAATTTAGATTTAATAAAAAAATATATCAATTTTCATCGCATGTTTTAATTTTATTTTTTCTCTTTTTTTTTTATTTTGATTTCTTCACTACACATAAATTTATTTGTTGAAAATCAATAATGTTTTTATCAATAACCTATCTTATTAGAGAACTCAAGTTTGTTACTAATATTACAAAAAAAAAAAAAAAAAAAAAAAAAGAGAGAGAGAGAGAATAGAGTTTGTTACTATAAATTAGATAGAGTTCGTTACTATAAATTAGATAGTAAACTCTATCTTATTACGTGTTTTTGAGAATAGTCAAAATGACAGATCATATAAATTCTAAGTAAATTTTGACGTTATCCTTTTTTATCATCGTCATGGATTTGAGATTTTGCAATTTAATACAAAAGTTTAGGAATTGATAAAATTATACAATAATATAAAAATTTATTAGTTTGATATATATATTTTTTATTATTATTAAATTAATTTTTATTATCTAAAATTTTATTTTAAAGAAATTCAACATATATATGTTAACAGGGAGCTCCTAATATAATCTCCAATTTATAAGTTCCACCTGTGTTAGTCAATTGTAACCAACTATAATAGTTTTTTCTTTCTTTCTTTTTTTAGAATTTGTGGAAAAAAAATCTGTTATTTTAACTTGGAGGTATTATTAACATTATGCCTTTATATTTAATCCAAAAATCCTAAAAATAAAATAAAAAATGTTAACAAAAAAAAGAAAAACACCACATTTTCATTCTTCAACTCTTCTTCATGTTCTCCCATCAAACTTTAGCCGCAAGCTGCACTTCCCTCCTCACCTTCGGTTGTTGAGAAATCGATAAAATATTAGCTATATAAACAAACTTACTTAAGATTTGAATTCAGATATTCTTTAATAATTTATCTTTAACTGAAGTTTATTAATTACTTGAGCTATTACTTGATTAAGTGTCCATTCTCTTTAATACATTGAACATTAATATAATTATAACATACATCTGTTTTATTTTTTAAAATTATAATAAATAAATAAATTTCCAATGTAGTAAGAGTTTAGGAGACAAATGTCAAATCTCATCTTAGAAAGTTGTAAAATGACTAATATTTACACTTTGATTAATAATAATTTATCCCTTCTCATTTTTTTTAAATAAATAAAATTATAACAACTAAATTATAAAGGATAAAAAGGGATTTTTTGTTAAAACAATAAGAGTAAAATTAATTAAAAAATATGATAAACTACAAATTAAAAATCTAGTTGAGGTAACATATTAAAAAATGCTTTAAGTTAGTAAAATAATTATAAACTTATAATGATTAACAAATACATATTTTTTTTAATGAGTTAATAAGTTAACTTATTTGTCACCAGACTCTTAACTTTTATACTTCGGTAACCATACAAATTTGTAAGAACAGACTTATAGTATTTAAAACAAGAGTTGAGATTATAAAGATGGTCCAAATTTTTTACCCCTTAAAAATTTGAAACAGAATTTATTCACATTTAAAAAAGAAACAAAATGTAAAATGTTAGCATTAGTCTTAATGTAAGCTAAACTAACCTTAAATCTTAATAAAAACAAAAACAGAGAAGTGTAGGTTTTAATGTTCTGAATTTTTTACATTAGAAAGTTTAATAACATCAATTTTTCAAATTTAAAATACTGTTAGTGTTAACATATATTTAGAACTTACACTTGAACATTTAGTTAGTCACAATGACTTTTTTTAATCTTCTCAACTCCAACTCTGATCCGTCAAGTTTTTGAGGAAAGGGAAGCCTCTACATGAGTTAGTTTATAAGTTCTAACAAGTCTTCTCAACTTTCCTCTTAGTGTCGTCTAGCCGTTGAGGAACAAAATCAGTCACTATAGGACTTGGTTACAAAAAAGGAGTGTTTGTGAGTTTCGCAATTTTCTCTCTTACTAGAGGATGTTTATAGAACAATCTCTCATATTTTTATTACTCAACCACTTAGATAAATTTGATAAATTTCTAACTCAATGTTTTTGCTTGCTGTTTTGTGATCGGTTGTATTATTTGAATTTAGAATCAGGTTCTATTTATAGATGCATTTGCAACATTGCCTTTGTCCTACAAAGTATGGTTAAATGTCCTTTAAAGAATTGTTGTGTCTCTTTTAAGGAATGGTCGTGTGTTCTTCATGGTATGGTTTGTTTGTCCTTCAACATGGTGCTTCATTGTCTTCAAAAAATACATATTTGGTGTTCAACTCTAGCTGTTAAACATCAAATTGAAACTTAGAATTTTTCTAAGTGTTTTTGGAATTATGTTTTAGATGAAATAGAATGTGTTGGATCGAGAAGTACGAACACCAGTGGCATGGCTTCTTGACCAGAAACAAGAACACCAGAATGACTTGATTAGAGGCATGACATGGCTTCATGATTATTGGTCCAAAGGCAGGAAGTAACCAGAGGCATAATTAATCGACCAGAAGCAATAACTAGAGGCAAGTTTACTAAACCAGAGGCAATAATAAAAACAAAAGTAAATGATTAGAGGTTGACTATTAGAGGCACTAACTATGTCAGAACATTTACTTTTACTAGAGACATTGACTTTTTCCAACGTTAACTTTTGAATGGGCATTGGCATTTGTCATAACATTGACTTTTTTGGGTATTGACTTGTGCCCCTAACGTTGACTTCCATTATAGGCATCTTATACGAGGTAAGAAAGTTAGATGCTTACTTCATCTCTAGAAGCAAATTATTAGAGGTAACTGGTGAGAGACAGTTTTGAACAGAAGCTTAGTTGCTTCACTAGAGGCAGACCTTCGAAAAGTTTGTTTTGATTCATTAGAGGCAAACTTCAACAAATACACGGAATCAAAGTCAAATGCAGTCTTGGCAAACCTTCTTGTACCACCAGAGACAATCTAATGTTTTTGTATCATCAAAGGCAGTATTTTAGAGACATTTTTTCTTTAGTTTTGAATGTAGAATTTTCATGACCTTTTGACCAATTCATTAAAGGATATATCATGATATCATATAACGTTGTTTGTGGTCTTGGAACTGCACACTTAAATAAAATATTAGTGCCTAAAATTGATCCCACAAACTGATTTTGTTATCATGCAAACAAGTAAGATCTTTTGTACTTGACTAATGTATTAATATTGTTGTATGAGTCTATATTGCTTGTTTAAAAAAATAGGACTAAGTAAATTATTATTAATAAAGTAAACTCGTACTTCCTTAGATGCGTTCAACTATAACACACACTCGTCAACACCTTCTTCAAAGCTCTCTTCCACTTTAGTTATAGCATTAAATGTAACATTCTCAAATGAACGAGAAGGTGAATCATATCGAAAATATTATTCAACTGAATTTTTAATACTATTGACTCTAAAATATTACCCTTTATTGTTACAGTGGTGCATAACTTCAGGCATATTAAAGATCAATATCTCTTATTAAAATCTCAATATGAGTTGATCGTGTTCAATATCAATCAAAGCTCTACCGAGAGCTAAAAGTGGCATTTTCAGGATGAGTGATACCTTTTATCTTCCTCTATATCAAGGATAGCAAATTCTACCAAAAAAACAAGAAATTATCCACTTTTACCAACACATCCTCCATTATTCTCTAAGCACGCTTGATAGACCAGTTCACAAGCTATAAGGATATCCTTGTGGGTTTGCATTCAATGCCTTCTAAATTTCTCATCATTGATAAAGACATGAGATTTATGTTGACACCAAAATCACAAAGAGCTTTTCCAATAGTTAGTTTATCAATAGTCCAAGGGATAGTGAACCTTCCTTGATCTTTTAACTTTGGAGGAAGCTTCCTCGAAATGATAGTATTGCACTCTTCAGTAAATGCAATTGTTTCTTCTTCTTTGAATTTTCTACTTTTTGGTCAACAACTTTTTCATGATTTAAGCATAAGTATGTATTTGCTCCAATGCCTCAGCAAAAGGTATATTTATTTGCAATTGAGAAAAAATCTCCAGGAACTTTGCAAATTGTTCATCACTTTCTTTCTCTTCACTTGAAGGTATGGTAACTTCACATAAGAGGTGGGGATTTCTTCAAAATGAAACTTTCATCGATTAACATGGACTTATACGCATCCTTCTTGACCTTTGTACCCTCAATTTAAGCTTCTTCCATCTTTTCTTGCTATGGTTAACTTCCTACAACCTCTTTCGTTTTTTTTCTTTGGTGGTTTTTGAAATAGGTGGTCAAGTCACTTTTCGACCATTCAAACTTATGGTCTTCCAAATCTTATTCTTAAGATTATCAAAAGTATTACCAAAGAAACTCCCGCTAGTTTTTTCTGCTATTTGCTTCGACAACTGCCTAACTTGCATTTCTAAGATGTTTCAAGGATGCAACTTGACTCTTGTTTACCTCCTCTTGCTTCTTCCATGATGATTCAACTACCTACATAAATTTATTGAGAGTTTCCTCCAATGATGGTCCTTTCTTTTGTCATTGAGCTTGTTGATTGGAACATTATCCATCATTTTAAAACACATGAGCATTGATTTTGAAGGAATAAACAAAACATGTCATTGCTATACTCCAAAATTTTTTTGTTATTTTGAATGTATAGTGTTCAAGTTACTAACTAATTTAAATTAAAGGGTAATTTAGTAAGTTTCGTTTATTTTTTTTTTTTAATTTGCAAGACCCTTTTTCCTTTAAGATAAGACTTTACAGGTTTATGATATTTTAAAATTTATTATTACAATTTTAGAAAGAAAAAAAAACTTAGTTACGTTTTGATTATATTAAACATATGATGGTGTTAAATATACTTTGTGTTATATATGAATATTGTGAATATGGATGTTCATTGAGTACATGATTTACGTGGAATAAGAACATTAGAAGATACTTATTAATGGATATGTTAATGCAATAATATTGATATCTTTGTAAATCTTCTTAATATAGACCTTATAAAATGAGGGTTCAAAGTAATTGAGGGATATACACAAGAGTATAATGATACTTTTTTTTATTTCTAATTTTTTCTTGTCTCTCAAGTTCTCTAAAATTTAGCTTTGCTATAATTTCTTATATTTTATTTTACTCTTATTTTGATTAATTTTATAATACGTTATTAGCACGAAACTCTACCATAAGACTAATGATATAATCAATTTAGAGATTTTGTTCTAAGAATATTTCTTCTTACTATTTCTTCTTAATTTTCTAAAAAATAGATTTCTTATTATATTCTTTTCATGATTATATTTCTTGAATATTTTATTTCTTTTATTTCATATCAATATTTTTTGTTTTCATATAAATTGTGTTAGAGGAATTTTTTTTGGTTTATATAGTTGTCTTCTAGAATTTAACATTAAAGCATATCTTTGACAGATTGCAAAAGAGTGATTTTCTTGGATCATCATATATGATGATTTGTTTTATAGTTCCTAAAGAATTAATAGTTTAATTATCAAAATTATGTGAAGGATTGCAAAGATAATTTATGAAATAGTTTCTAAAGAACTACACAGTTGATATTAAATCATATCTGAAGAATTGCTTGAAAAATGAACTGTTCTTTATCACTATTTATGAATATCTTTTGTGATACAATTCTTAAAGAACTAAAAATTTAATATTCAATTATCCCTATTGAATTGTCCAAATTGGAAATTTTGGTATATGGTTCTTGAAGAACTAATAATTTAATATCATGCATCATTTTAGGAATAAAAAAAGTGTTATTTTATTTGGATATTGTTTATGAAGATTTGTGAGAAGACACTCTAAAAATTAAATTTCCAAAATCGATCAAGGAAACTTACCATAAATCAGAAAACTAATCAGTTGATAATATAGCCACTTTTCACACAATCGTTTTGGCGTTGGTTTCACTCACATCAGACTTACGGTGAAGAAGAACGGTGCAAAATAATGAATTCTACAAACGGAGAAGTCGAGTATTTTAGAGAGAAATTGATGTTGTTAAAAATCTGGAAAATTGTGTTTAATTGACTAGCTAATTGGATGAAACAACATACTGAAATTTTTGGGTAAAAACAGATAAAGTTTTCTTGGACAGTTATCGATCGCCGATGCTAATTTTCTATTTTTTCCTCCAAGTGCGGCTGGTTCTTCATCTTTCCAAATGTAGCATTGTGTGGCTGCTATTCAGCTTTCATATTGTGGCCTATTTGGGTTATATTTGACCTTTTATAAATATATATATATATATATATATATATATATATATATATATATATATATATATATATATTAGTTATTATTAATCTAACTCATTTAACCCCATTTTATTATTATTATTATTATTATTATTATTATTATTATTATTATTACTATTATTTTTATTTGCTAAAATAAAATTAATAATTATTTAATATTTCCCCAATTTTCCAATTATTACTAATAATTTATAAATTAGATTAATTAAAATAATCAATATAAAAAACATATTACTAATAATTAAAACTCTCACATTCAAAATAATCTCTACAATTATACTTATTTCTCAAAATACTCACATTATAATAATACCATCATATTAGAAAATAGTCAAAATTATAAAATAAATAAATATAACATCAATATTTTATATTAATTACTAAATCATAATAAATATATATAAAATCACAATGTCATAACAAGTATATAAAAATAAACGAAATCAAACACAATTTCATCAATTTTATCTCAAAATAATTATTTATAAAAAATTAATTAAAAATAGAAAATAGTTATAAATAATTGAAATATACGTGCATACTTAACATCACTCAAGGGCACATAAAAGTATTACATTAATTGGATACATGTATATACACGTAAAATCGCATAAAATCTTTTTCTTTAAAATATATATTACATTAAAATACTATTATTTTTTAAAAAATATATCAAATAATAAAATATAATATTTATTATTTATATCGCTCATGTAATCTAGTATTTATAAAACTAGCACATCATAGAAAGCATCTATATAACAAAAATTAGCCACAAACTTATCAACATATATTCTAAAATAATAACAACCATCAAATTAATTATTTAAAATTCTATCTTAATAAAAATAGTTTATTATAAAATTTGGGGTGTTACAAGGGTGAGTGAGGGACATATGAGATGAAAACTTTTGATGTGTTTGTTGAGAATCATGATTGAGCCCAAGAAAAAGAAAAATAAAATTTGAAATAATTATACGAAGAACTGTTATATGATAAGAATGTGTTGCACTTTTATACTCTTTAACGTAACTAACCTAACAAATTCAATTTAATCGTAAGTTTCTTGCAACAGCCTCTGACAGGGTTGGTTCAAACTTCTTTTGAAAATAGTTGCCTACAAGATTTCATCTGGCAACGAGCTAATTCGATCATCATCAATCTGCATTTTAAAACTATGAAGATCAATTAAGTATAAGAAATGCAATATACTAACATAGTACTAGTCTCCATGAAGCACAAATAATGCATTGTCAGTGTCAAGTGTCAACAACCTTTTGCTGAGTGCAGAATATTTTCGACATTGATATTTATATATAGCAATTTCCTATTAGATATTACTATTACTATTTATTAATTACAATTCAAAATTTAGATTTAATAAAAAAAAACATATGAATTTTGATCGCATGTTTTAATTTTATTTTCACTTTGTTTTTCTACACTACACATAAATTTATTTGTTGAAAATCGATAATGTTCTTATCAATAACCTATCTTATTAGGGAGCTCGAGTTTGTTACTATTATTGCAAAAAAAAAAAAAAAAAAAAAAAAGTAAGAGAAAATATAGTTATTTTACTAAAAATTAGATAATAAACTATATCTTATTATGTGTTTGAGAATAGTCACAATGACATATGATATAAATTATAAGTAAACGTTAACATTATTCTTTTTTATCATCGCCTAGGAATTGAGATTTTGCAATTTAATACAAAAGTTTAAGAATTAATAAAATTACACAGTAATATAAAAACTTATTAGTCTGATATATATTTTTTTTATTACTACTAAATTAATTTTTATTATCAAAAATTTCATTTTAAAGAAATTCAACATATATATGTTAACAGAGAGCTCCTAATATGATATCCAATTTATAGGGTCCATCTGTGTTACTCAATTGTTACCAACTATAATAGTTTTTTTTCTTGCTTCTTTTAGAATTTGTGACAAAAAAATAAATAAAAATTGTGTTATTTTAACTAGGAGGTATTATTAACATTATGCCTTTATATTTGATCCAAAAATCCTAAAAATAAAATAAAAAATGTTAAAAAAGAAGAAAAAAAATTAAAAACACCACATTTCATTCTTCAACTTTTCTTCATATTTTCCCATCAAACCTTAGCCGCTAGATGCACTTCCCCCACTCACCTACGGTTGTTACGAAATCAGATCGAATAAAATATTAACTATATAGACAAACTCATTTAAGATTTAAATTCAGATATTTTCGAATAATTTATCCTTAACTAAAGTTTATTAATTACTTGAACTATTACTTGATTAAGTGTCAATTCTCTTTTATACATTGAATATTAATATAACTATAACATACACCTATTTTATTTTTTAAAATTATAATAAATATATAAATTCCCGACTTACTACTTATGTAATAAGTGTTTGGGAGACAAATGTGAAATCTCATCTCAGAAAATTATAACTAAATTACAAAGGATAGAAATGGATTTTTTTGATAAAATAATAAGAGTAAAATTAATTAAAAAATATGATAAACTAAAAATTATAAAGCTACTTGAAGTAACATATTAAAAAATGCTATAAGTTAGTAAAATAATTATAAACTTATAATGATTATAAAATAAACATTTTTTATATATGAGCTAATAAGTTAATTTATTTGTCACCAGACTCTTAACTTTCATATTTCGGTAAATCATACAAATATCTAAAAATAGACTTATAATATTTAAATTAAAACTCAAATTCATTTAAAAAAATTTAAAACAAGAGTTAAGATTATAAAGATGTTCCAAATTTTTTTACCCCTTAAAAATCTGAAACAGAATACGAGATTTTCATAAAAAGGACGGCAAACTTAGAATTTACCGGATTTTACCCCTTAAAAATCTGAAACAGAATACCAGATTTTTCTAACATTTTAAAAATTTGAATTTTTTTTCCACATTTATAAAAATGGGGCAGCAAACTTAGAATTAGTTGGTTTTGGGTATATAATTTTTTATTTTATAATCTCTGTATTTTAAGTAAATAGAGTCTTAATATCTGAAGTTCACATAATAGATAAATAGAATTTAACAAAAGAAATTATTTTAATTTTAAAACTCAAATTTTCATGAATAATTTATTATGAATTGAAATTAAATGCAACAGAACTAAAAAATATAAAGAAATTAAATGCAACAGAACTAAAAAAAATTAAATGCATGTGAAAAAGATTTAGTAGTCAACGGTAAAAAAAAAGATTTGATTTTTTCGGTTTTGAAGATTTGATTTGATTATTAACCTTATAAAAACAGAGCCAACACACTCCAAACATATAGTGAATTGAATTGAACATTGTTATTCTTGTTCCATTTTCTTTTGTTTGTTCTCCATACACATAACACAATGAGTTCTTTATCGGTAATGAATTTGGAGAATACTAAACAACCTCGTAAGCGACTTATAATCAAGTTTTCTTCTCAAAAGAATCATTCTCAAGGAGGTATTAAGATGGAACATTCCAAGCCAATTGTTACATGTTTCTGGCTTGACGCTAAAGATTCAACAGCTATTATGTCTCAACAAAACAACAACACAACAACCGATTCTGTCAAAGATTCAAAACCCATCTTGTCTAAAGAAGTTGGTGTGCAAGTAATGAAGGATTCTTGTTCCAAGAAGATTATCAATGAAACAAGAAACCCAAGAACCGAAAATTGTGGCTTGAAGACTGATGGCGGTGAGATCAAGAATGAAAAGAGAAAGAAGCCAATGCAACATTACAAGAAGATGCAATGTTGGGTGATTTTGAAGAGGATGTTGATTGGAAGAGATAGTTGGCCTCTAAAAGACCCCATTGATCTCAAGTTCTTGAAGTCTTTTCATGACAAGGATAATTTAGAGAACAAGTCTAAATTGAAGACTATGGGTTTGAAGAATATTGAATCCAAATTGCAATTCTATTCAACACCCGATGAATTTGCTACTGACATCAGATTTGTATTCTCTCAAAGAATGTTATTATATCCTCCTAGAAATGAGGTTCATAAAATTGCGTTAAAGTTTAGTGAATATTTTGAAAACAAATGGAAGTCTCTCAAAAAAGATTGGGACCTTGAGGAAAGAAAAATAAACAAGAGAAAAAGGGATGAACATGCTCATGAGATGAAAGACTTCTTCCAAACCAAAAGGTCAAGATAAGATATGCAAGACAACAACCTGTTTCTTTTGCATGTTGCCATCGTCACTTTAGTATTAACACTGCTATGTATATACTAAGATATTTTGTCAATTTTGACAAGATACTGTTATTGTTCTTATTCTTGTATTTGTGTCCAATTGGCAATACAAAACATGATTTTGCTATTGTTCTCTCTTTATTACATGTGTGTTTAAAGTTTAATATCAATTACAATTGTGTTTAATGTTAAATCTTATTTTTTTTTTTTACTTTTCGTTAGAATGATCTATCTTTGTTACAAAATTTAAAATAGTTAGGAGTAACTTAAATTCAAATTTTTTTTCTAAGTATGTTTGACTATCGATAACTTGTTGCTTATTTTTTAAAGATAATATTGATGGTTTAAAAATAACATAATTAATGAAATAAATAACATTTTTCATTTATTTATTTTATATTTTATACTAAATTTATTTGTTATACATTGTCTTAGTAAAAAATAATTTCATGCAGAGCCAATTTAGAAAATTTTACATTATCATCACTTCACAATATTTATAGACATGATTTTAGAGCTAGTTATGAAAAAAATCAAATACATCTAATAAATGTGATTGACATGATTTTAAACTTTTTTCTAGTTAGAGGCCCCACATGAGTTCCTCCACTCGTTTTTCAAGTTTATCATTCCATTCTTTAAGTGCGTCAGTTTCTCTTACAGCCTAAAGCAAATGGAAACAGATATCAACTGAGAGTAGAGAGAAACACAAAAATCATAAATAAATAAAAATTGAGACTGCTTAAATATTAATTGATGAGTCATATAGAAGCAACTTAATTTTTATATATGAGGTTCCTAAGTTTGGAACTTTCCATTTTCAGGTTCCTAAGTTCTTTTCTGGCTACACACCCTCTCTATCGGCATTGTGTCAGAATTGAACCTTTCTTCACCCTCTTATAATATGAGGAAGACTTGTAGCATTGGTAGCGAGCTTGAAATTTTTGAGAGAGAATTTAAATATTGAATGCATATGTCCTTAACAAATGGTCCTAATCCTACAAGAGTCAACTATAACCTAAATTGTGATGAAGCTTTAGTCCTTTTCCTAAAATTGAACTCTTTATGAGCAGCGATTGCCCTCAAAGCTGTTTGAAAAAAGTTAAAGAAGAAACTGTTGACCACAGTAACGATCATTAACATGTTAAGAAACTATGAATTGTGGCTTTCTTCCTATGTTTCTGCAATAAAACTTCCCTATTGGACAAGCTATAGACATTGAACTTCATTGATTCAAACATCTATTTAATACTATTTATTATTGAGTAGATTCAATCTGAAAATTTTCATAAAATTTAAAAAATATTTGATACTACAATATGACAACATACATAGCAGGTTCATCAGTGCCATCAGGGCAATCACAGAAATTATCGTTAAGACGGTCAATGGAGAAAGCTTTTGATCCATCCTTACATTTGATGAGGTGAGAGGTATAATATTAATACAATGGGTCGAACCAGGGAAGTTAACAAATAAATATTAATAAGAGATGGGGGTATACAATGTGCAGGGTAAATGAATATGCAATTGCAAGCAATAGACCAATTTTAGGGACTTACATATAGAAAACACGTCAAACATACCTTAAGTTAAATGCAATACTTATTCATAAATTCTAATAATCTTGAAATTCTAACAGTATTAAACATATGATCCTTTACATACTTGTTCCATATCAAATTCTTCAAATGTAGGAATTCTAATTTCCTGAACAGCCACCAGAAAGTTTCTAATGTTTTCAAAATACTGAAATGTTGATAATGACTCTCCAACCTATAAAGAATAATACATAATTTACATAACTAAACAAATAATAACCAAAAACATAGAGTAAATAAAATAAGGAACATCCAAACTAACGTTGAATACATCACCTAGTTGAACTTTGTTAAGAACATTACAAAGAATGATCCCACTCCTCAAACAAAGCCTAAACTCTTCCTTAGAAGTCTCTACGGGTAAATATTTAGCTGCAACAACTCCAACCATTTTTCTCAACCACCATGCTGCTTCATATCTTCTAAATGTTGCATTTTATAGAATTTATTTTTCAGTCTCAAAATAGCTGATACAAAATCCAAATATCTTTTTAATATAATATTGACAAATATCAACCTTCATTAAAATCAATATCATATAGAAAAGGATGATAATTTGAGACATTAATGAAAAAACTGAAAATTGATTATTCCCAAGAAATTACCAGCTTATTCCACTTTTCTAGATTCCAAATCAAGATCTTTGAGGCGAGTACCGTGTTGTTGAAGCACATCTTCAACCACAGAAGCAACTGAAAACGACAATGTTACCAATTCAAGAAAGAAGCATATTGATTCTATAATCTATAACCTTTCCCATTTTCTCTGTACAAACTGGTACTCCAACTCCACTAACACAAATACCTCTTTCTATCTCTATCTATCCGCTTTACAGTATACAATACTCCCCACTACTCTTCCTTGCTTTGGTTCTCTCCTTATGTCATGCTTCGACTCCAAACCTCGTTATCAATCTATCCTTTCAGATCCTATGGGGTCTGAACAGAGACATCACTCCACATCTTTTATTTATGAACTCTTGTGCTGATAAATAGGCCAACATCGATAAAGGTGGCCCCATCACTATTTGATTCCTTAGAAAAGGCATGCGACCTGTCTGCCGCATTGGGGGTGTAGTTCTCTCAAATAATCAATAATCTATGTTAGGATAACTGTAGCCTGCCATGATCATAAACCCCCCATCATCATCTGTAAGACCTCCTTCAAATACAAGAATCCCAATATGTTCCTCCATGAACACAAACTTGATCTGCAAGGACTCTCAACAATTCTTAAAGCATTAGCTTCTCCTTACTTGAATAGACAACAAACAGTTTCAACTATAATTTAGGGAGCCCGAAAACTGGCGGTCGTGCATAGTTCAATTAGAAAGAAATATAAATTTTTTTATAGTGTATCATCCTCCAACTTTTAAACAACAGGTATTCATGAGAAACAACAGTGTTTTCCCTAAGAATAAGAGAGCCTAGTCTACCACCCAAAACTGAATTCCCAACCAAACAACTCCCTCTAGCTTCCAGGCCAAATAACTCCCTCTTGTTTATATCAACTATTTTATCACGCGTATTGTAACAAGGCCTTTCAACTTGATTCCTTGGCCCATCTTGATGTAATCTGCCTTAGAACAATAAGTAGGTGAATTGGAGAATTGGTTACACTATGCTTATGTGGAAAATCCGTTAGAAGAGACATTAATGAGCCAAACCCAATACCTAACATAATCTCTCCTAATTAAGGCTTGATCCTAATTCCTAACATACCCACAAACCAAATAGGGTGGAATTCAAACTTTACTTCTTAATTTGTCCAAAACTTATTCTTTAGAAATGTAACATCGCTAACAAAATAGCGATGCAATATTCTAAAACGAAATTCTTCTCGTCTTTCATGTTCATGGCAAGGATAGAGATATCTTAAATTCATTTAATCAAAGGTAGGTACTCGGCTACTCGCAACTCAATTCATGAAAACTTTTAACTTTTTCCCCTAGTTCAATGAAAAGAAAGAATAAATCTAAATGAAAACCAACATTGAGAAAATGAAAGTTAGGATATGTTCAATATTGGCTCGTTTTCCTCAGCTTGTTCAAAACCCAAACTCATAACTCCATCTCCTAAATCATTAAAGACATTATTCCACAAAACACAAAGTTTGGTTTTCTATTGTCATTTTAGTGTTTCTGACAAACATACAAAACCAGCAACTTTAAAGTTCGGTTTGCATGATTTTCATAAGTATAAACTACAAGGAAAAGTAAAAGCTCACCTCATGTGTAAGAATAATTGAGCGATTTATATATGTTGCCCAAGACTTGAACAAGTGAGCTCCAGCTCCACTGAAAAGGAAGCAATTAACAAATCATGTATTAGCTAACAGGAAAGCCAAGCCAACCAATGTCTAAATCCAAAATAATTACAAGAACATTCATAATCTAATACTTGCCACATGCTTTTCAAACTGAAAAACAAATATGTGGTTACGGCATTTGGCTTATAATCTAATCATTACAGCCAGAGAATTTTAGCTAAGTAATTCAAAACAAGATATTACTTGTTTTGCACTTAAAGTATTCAACTATTTTACATATGCATCCAATCAAATCACACTTTGATGCCCTTTTATTACATTGATCTCTAAAAGTAACTACAAAATCACGTAAAAGTAGTAAAATAGCATAGCTTTAAAAATCATCCCAAATTCCAACATCAAAGTTTTAAATTATCGTCTCTATAACTGCCACCACAATCGAGGCCAAGTGCATGTTTAAATTGACAGTAAATTTTAAAAATCACGGTAACACCACATTGTAATTTAACAAAATCATAGTGGCACACAACAAAGTCAGTGCAATCCAAATATAGACGCAATAATGATCTAAAAGTTGTGATGCCTGAAAGTTTAAAAACTCTTTAGACCGATTATGTATATCAATTAATATCAAGGATTACAATACAGCGGAGACACTACAAAATTACCTAACTATCGACTGTCCTTTCAAGCAAATTTATGCTCCACTGAATATCTATTTACCAATTTTATGCTATTTTACTTTTTTCCCAATTTCTTATTGTGTACTTAAGAGTAAATCATAGTGGCACACAACAAAGTCGCTGCAATCCAAATATGGACGCAATAATGATTATAACGATAATTTTAAATTAATGGAAAGTAAACATAGGGTCATAGTTTTACTTGTAATATCGATACCTCAAGTTCTAGTTTCATATGAATTCTTATATATTTTCTGAATTATCAATCTCTCTTTAAAACTATTAACAAATATTCATCATTCAATGTAATTAATAGTTGAGAGTTAGAAGGAATGTCAAGGGGAGATCAACGCCAAACGAAATTTAAATCTATACAGTTTAGTAGACGAGCAAGGTCAAGGATTTAAGGACATTTGCAGATTCTGATATCTCAAAAGGTGTTTTAGGCCAGCTAGTCTGCAATCATGAGTAACCTAAGGTTATTTAGTGATCACTTGGATGATATTCAAGATGCTAAAGTGTATACTTAGTTGACTATAATTTAGCAATGTGAAGAGAATTTCGGTGATAACGGAACCACCTTATGTCACGTGTGACTGCAAGCCATAGTTGACATGAAACACCTTTTGACATCTGCAAATGTGCAAATTTCCTATCATCTTTGACCTTCCTTATAACACTAAATTGTATCTACATCTACATCAATCTCCATTTTGTTTTTCTATCACTTTAGGTATATTTTGAATAAATTTGTGTTCTCTTGTTTGATTAATCTGACTTCGAATCTAGCTTATGCTGACAATAAAAAGTCACAACAAAATTAACTAACTATAACTTTTTCTTGTACCACTCAATCACTTGGTTATCTTTTTGATAGAGATATAGATACATATTACAATGTTTTTGTTATATTGAGTAACTAGGAATTATACCGATAAGATTGTGTATAACTCTACATTGCTAATGACTAATGTATTAATATTATTGTATGAGTCTATATTACTTGTTTAAAAAAATAGGACTAAGTAAATTATTATTAATAAAGTAAACTCGTACTTCAACTATAACACACACTTGTCAACACCTTCTTCAAAGCTCTCTTCCACTTTAGTTATAGCATTAAATGTAACTTCCTCACATGAACGAGAAGGTGAATCATATCGAAAATATTATTCAACTGAATTTTTAATACTATCGACTCTAAAACATTTCCTTTTATTGTTACAGTGGTGCATAACTTCAGACATGTTAAAGATCAATATCTCTTATTAAAATCTCAATATGAGTTGATCATGTTCAATATCAATCAAAGCTCTACAGAGAACTAAAAGTGGCCTTTTCAGGATGTGTGATAACTTTTCATCTTCCTCTGTATCAAGGATAACAAATTCTACCAAAAAAACCAGAAATTATCCACACTTACCAACACATCCTCCATTATTCTCTAAGCACGCTTGATAGACCAATTCACAAGCTATAATGATATCCTTGTGGGTTTGCATTCAATGCCTTCTAAATTTCTCATCATTGATAAAAACATGAGATTTATGTTGACACCTAAATCACAAAGAGCTTTTCCAATAATTAGTTTATCAATAGTCCAAGGGATAGTGAACCTTGCTTGATCTTTTAACTTTGGAGGAAGCTTCCTCTAAATGATAGGATTGCACTCTTCAGTAAATGCAATCGTTTCTTCTTCTTTTAATTTTCTACTTTTTGGTCAACAACTCTTTCACGATTTTAGCATAAGTATGTATTTGCTCCAATGCCTCAGCAAAAGGAATATTTATTTGCAATTGAGAAAAAATCTGCAGGAACTTTGCAAATTGTTCATCACTTTCTTTCATCGATTAACATGGGCTTATCCACATCCTTCTTGACCTTTGTACCCTCAATTTAAGCTTCTTCCATCTTTTCTTGCTATGGTTAACTTCCTACAACCTCTTTCATGTTCTTCTTTGGTGGTTTTGAAATAGGTGGTTGAGTCACTTTTCGCTCATTCAAACTTATGGTCTTCCAAATCTTATTCTTTAGAATATCAAAAGTATTACAAAAGAAACTCTCGCTAGTTTTTTCTGTTATTTGCTTCGGCAACTGCCTAACTTGCATTTCTAAGATTTTTCAAGGAAGCAGTTTGACTCTTGTTTACCTCCTCTTGCTTCTTCCACGATGATTCAACTACCTACATAAATTTATTGAGAGTTTCCTCCAATGATGGTCCTTTCTTTTGTCATTGAGCTTGTTGATTGGAACATTATCCATCATTTTAAAACACGAGCATTGATTTTGAAGGAATAAACAAAACATGTCGTTGCTATACTCCAACAAAATTTTGTTATATTGAATGTATAGCTTATCCAGCTTTATTTTCAAGGTAAAATGGGTATCACATTGATACAAATAGTGTTCAAATTACTAACTAATTTAAATTAAAGGGTAATTTAGTAAGTTTCGTTTAAATTTTTTTCTTTTTTAATTTGCAAGATCATTTTTCCTTTAAGATAAGACTTTACAGGTTTATGATATTTTAAACTTTATTACGATTTTAGAAAGAAAAAAAAAAACTCAGTTACGCTTTGATTATATTGAGCCTATGATAGTGTTAAATATACTTTGTGTTATATATGAATATTGTGAATATGGATGTTCATTGAGTACATGATTTACGTGGAATAAGAACATTAGAAGATACCTATTAATGTATATGTTAATGTACATATTAGTGTGGATATTGATATCTTTGTAAATCTTCTTAATATAGACCTTATAAAGTGAGGGTTCAAAGTACTTGATGGATATACACAAGAGTAGAATGATACTTTCTTTTATTTCTAATTTTTTTTTGTCTCTCAAGTTCTCTAAAATTTAGCTTTTTTATATTTTATTTTACTCTTATTTTTTTGATTAATTTTATAATACGTTCTTAGCACGAAACTTTGCCATAAGAGTAATGATATAATCAATTTAGAGATTTTATTTCTTCTTACTATTTCTACTTAATTTTCTAAAAAAAAATATTTCTTGGATCATCATATATGATGATTTGTTTTATAGTTCCTAAAGAATTAAGAGATTAATTATCAAAATTATGTGAAGGATTGCAAAGATAATTTATGAAACAGTTTCTGAAGAAATAAACAGTTGATATTAAATCATATATGAAGAATTGCTTGAAAAATGAATTGTTCTTTATCACTATTTATGAATATCTTTTGTTATACAATTCTTGAAAAACTAAAAATTTAATATTCAATTATCTCTATTGAATTGTCCAAATTGGGAATTTTGGTATATCATGCATCATTTTAGGAATAAAAAAGGTGTTATTTTATTTGGATATTGTTTATGAAGATTTGTGATTGAGTTCTCGAAAGAAATAAAATATTAGACCACAAATTATTTGTAGAAATCAAAATTGGAACAAAGGAAATAAAGAAAAAAATAAAACCTCAAAATAGATTTTTAACGCCAATACATCTCTTAAATTTTAGTGATGGGATGAAATATTATATGATGACAACTATATTATATTTCTCACCTCATCTTTAGATGGTCAAATAGTGTAGTACATACCTCTCTAAGTGTAGCAAATAACTCTCTAAGTTTCCTCAATGAAGAATAATAAATACCTAATGTATATACATCTCATATTTTTTGTTTCTACAATTGTTCAATTTCCTCTAACTGAGTATTTCATAGTATCATCACTATGAAAAAAAAATCACGTTTTAATGAAAAAAAATAGCACATTTTTAACCAGATATATAAAATATTTATAGTTATTTTTTAAAATATTTATACTTCACTTTTTATATACAATTTTATTAAAACAACCCCACAAACTAGGATAATGTCATTTCACTATTAATTTTTCTATATAAGTTTATTTTTTATGCATCTATACTATTCTACTCTTTCAAACAATATCTCTTAGTGGATGGTCAATCTCTCTACAATCAGTGTCTTATTAAAAACAAAATTGAAACTCCAATATTTACTTTGCCGATATATTTTGTTTAATAACTCTTATTATTGCATTGCACTATTGTGTTTCTTGTCATTTTTAATCCTACTTTTTACTTTGTATTCTCTATTTTGTGTTTTCATTAGAATATGCCAACTTAGATCAATTTCATGCTCAATCAATTTAAAATTATAATTACATTACAACACGAGTAAAAAAATAAAGAGCACGACTAATCAAATTTTACGGTAGATAATTATATATATTAATATTTTTATTAAAATAGATTTAAGACTTTTATCACTAAAAGTAATTAATGAGCTTTGTTTGTAGGATGGTCTTCACTATGGGTTTATTTTAAAAAATTATTATTTTTTATTTTATGCATCTTAACCATACATTTGATAGAGTAATTTATTTTTTGGCTGAACATTTGAGAGAATGGTGAATGTTTAGCAATTAATATTTTTTTAAAATAATATAGTTATTAGAAAGATATAAATTTTAATAAATTATTGTTTAATAGAAGACGAACAACAAATTGTCATACTCTACAAAGATGTTGAGTTCAACGTAATATATTGCACAAATTTCAATCCATTTTCATCTCGTCTAAATTGTTTAATAGTGCACTTTTGTAACTCAAGAAATGCATTCAAGCAGGAAAAACAGGAACACGACCAAACATCTGCAAAAATTACAAATAAAAAACATTAGACAAAAGGGTGAGTGAGGGACATATGAGATGGAAACTTTTGATGTGTTTGTTGAGAATTATGATTGAGCCTAAGAAAAAAAAATTGAAATGATTATATGAAGAATTTTATATATAATAAGTTGTGTTGCACTTTTATATTCTTTAACGTAATTAACCTAACAAATTCTACTTAATCGTAAGTTTCTTGCAACAGCCTCTAATAGGGTTGGTTCAAACTTCTTTTATAAAAATAGTTGCGTACACCAGATTACATCTGGCAACGAGCTAATGCAATCATCATCAATATGCATTGCAAAACTATGAAGATCAATTAATTATAAGAAATACAATATACTAACATAGTAGTAGTCTCCATGAAGCACAAATAATGCATTATCACTATCAAGTGTCAACAACCTTTTGTTGAGTGCAGAGTATTTTCGACATTGATATTTATATATAACAATTTTCTATCAGATATTACTATTACCATTTATTAATTACAATTTAAAATTTAGATTTAATAAAAAAAAATATATCAATTTTCATCGCATATTTTAATTTTATTTTTTCTCTTCTTTTTTTATTTTGACTTTGTTTTTCTTCACTACACATAAATTTATTTGTTGAAAAACAATAATGTTCTTATCAATAACCTAATCTTATTAAGGAGCTCGAGTTTGTTCCTATTTTTGCAAAATAAAAAAAAAGAGAGAGATATAATTTGTTACTACAAATTAGATAGAGTTTGTTACTATAAATTAGATATTAAACTCTATCTTATTATGTGTTTGAGAATAGTCACAATGACAAATGATATAAATTATAAGTAAAGATAACATTATCCTTTTTTTATCATTGCCATGGAATTGAGATTTTGCAATTTAATACAAAAGTTTAGGAATTGATAAAATTATACAGTAATATAAAAGTTTATTAGTTTGATATATATTTTTTTATTATTATTAAATTAATTTTTATTATCTAAAATTTCATTTTAAAGAAATTCAAATATGATCTCCAATTTTAGGGTCCACCTGTGTTACTCAATCGTTACCAACTATAATAATTTTTTCTTTCTTTCTCTTTTTAAATTTGTGAAAAAAAAAATCGGTTATTTTTACTAGGAGGTATTATTAACATTATGCCTTTATATTTAATTCAAAAATCCTAAAAATAAAATAAAAAAAATGTTAAAAAAGAAGAAAAAAAATTAAAAACACCAAGCTGCACTTCCCTCCTCACCTTCGGTTGAATTCAGATATTTTTTAATAATTTATCTTTAACTAAAGTTTATTAATTACTTTAGCTATTATTTGATTAAATGTCAATTCTCTTTTATACATTGAACATTAATATAATTAAAACAAACACTTATTTTATTTTTTTTAAATTGTAATAAATAAATAAATTCCCAGTAAGAGTTTAGGAGACAAATGTCAAATCTCATCTCAGAAAGTTGTAAAATGACGAATATTTACACTTTGATTAATAATAATTTATCCCTTCTCTTTTTATTTAAATAAATAAAATTATAACAACTAAATTATAAAGGATAAAAAGGGATTTTTTTGTTAAAATAATAAAAGTAAAATTAATTAAAGAATATGATAAACTACAAATTAAAAAGCTAGTTGATGTAACATATTAAAAAATGCTTTAAGTTAGTAAAATAATTATAAACTTATAATGATTAACAAATAAATATTTTTTAATATGAGTTAATAAGTTAACTTATTTGTCAGCAGACTCTTAACTTTTATACTTCGGTAAACAAATTTCTAAGAACAGACTTATAGTGTTTAAAACAAGAGTTGAGATTATAAAGATGGTCCAAATTTTTTACCCCTTAAAAATTTGAAACATAATTTATTCACATCTGAAAAAGAAACAAAATGTAAAATTTTAGCATTAGTCTTAATTTAAGCTACACAAACCTTAAATCTTAATAAAAACAAAACAGAGAAGTGTAGGTTTTAATGTTCTGAATTTTTTAAATTAGAAAGTTTCATAACTGTTAGTGTTAGCCTTAGTGTAGCTTAAGTAAACGCTGGCTCTAAAATAAACATAAAATAAAATAAAATAAAAAATAAAATTAGAGACGAAATTTAATTTTAAAGTTTTCACTTTTTAAAAAACTAGAATACCAGATTTTTGTAACATTTTAAAAAGTTTGAATTTTTTTCCACATTTATATAAATGGGGTTAAAAAATTTGAATTTTTCTCTCCACATTTATAAAAATGGGGCAGCAGACATATAATTTAGTTTGTTTTTGGGTATATAATTTTTTTTGAAATCTCCAATTTTAAGTAAATAGAGTCTTAATAACTGAAGTTCACATAATAGATAAATAGAATTTAACAAAAGAAATTATTTTAATTTTAAAACTCAAATTTTCATGAATAATTTATTATGAATTGAAATTAAATGCAACAGAACTAAAAAATATAAAGAAATTAAATGCAACAGAACTAAAAAAAATTAAATGCATGTGAAAAAGATTTAGTAGTCAACGGTAAAAAAAAAGATTTGATTTTTTCGGTTTTGAAGATTTGATTTGATTATTAACCTTATAAAAAACAGAGCCAACACACTCCAAACATATAGTGAATTGAATTGAACATTGTTATTCTTGTTCCATTTTCTTTTGTTTGTTCTCCATACACATAACACAATGAGTTCTTTATCGGTAATGAATTTGGAGAATACTAAACAACCTCGTAAGCGACTTATAATCAAGTTTTCTTCTCAAAAGAATCATTCTCAAGGAGATATTAAGATGGAACATTCCAAGCCAATTGTTACATGTTTCTGGCTTGACGCTAAAGATTCAACAGCTATTATGTCTCAACAAAACAACAACACAACAACCGATTCTGTCAAAGATTCAAAACCCATCTTGTCTAAAGAAGTTGGTGTGCAAGTAATGAAGGATTCTTGTTCCAAGAAGATTATCAATGAAACAAGAAACCCAAGAACCGAAAATTGTTGCTTGAAGACTGATGGCGGTGAGATCATGAATGAAAAGAGAAAGAAGCCGATGCAACATTACAAGAAGATGCAATGTTGGGTGATTTTGAAGAGGATTTTGATTGGAAGAGATAGCTGGCCTCTAAAAGACCCTATTGATCTCAAGTTCTTGAAGGCTTTTCATGACAAGGATAATTTAGAGAACAAGTCTAAATTGAAGATTATGGGTTTGAAGAATATTGAATCCAAATTGCAATTCTATTCAACACCCGATGAATTTGCTACTGACATCAGATTTGTATTCTCTCAAAGAATGTTATTATATCCTCCTAGAAATGAGGTTCATAAAATTGCGTTAAAGTTTAGTGAATATTTTGAAAACAAATGGAAGTCTCTCAAAAAAGATTGGGACCTTGAGGAAAGAAAAATAAACAAGAGAAAAAGGGATGAACATGCTCATGAGATGAAAGACTTCTTCCAAACCAAAAGGTCAAGATAAGATATGCAAGACAACAACCTGTTTCTTTTGCATGTTGCCATCGTCACTTTAGTATTAACACTGCTATGTATATACTAGATATTTTTTCAATTTTGACAAGATACTGTTATTGTTCTTATTCTTGTATTTGTGTCCAATTTGCAATACAAAACATGATTTTGCTATTGTTCTCTCTTTATTACATGTGTGTTTAAAGTTTAATATCAATTACAATTGTGTTTAATGTTAAATCTTATTTTTTTTTTTAAAACTTTTTGTTAGAATAATCTATCTTTGTTACAAAATTTAAAATAGTTAGGAGTAACTTAAATTCAATTTTTTTTTCTAAAGTATGTTGACTATCGATAACCTGTTGCTTATTTTTTAAAGATAATATTGATGGTTTAAAAATAACATAATTAATGAAATAAATAACATTTTTCATTTATTTATTTTATATTTTATATTAAATTTATTTGTTATACATTGTCGTAGTAAAAAATAATTTCATGCAGAGCCAATTTAGAAAATTTTACATTATCATTACATCACAATATTTATATACATGATTTTAGAGCTAGTTATGAAAAAAAAATCAAACACATCTAATAAATGTGATTGACAGATAACGTAACAACTTTTTACACTAAATATGTATATAGTTAAATCCTAGATTCTCGTTATTTTTTGTTGAAATTATTAAAAATAAATATTTTTTTATATGGGAATATTATTTTGATATTGAAACTTAATTTAAGAACCAATTCAAATGCAGTAATCTTTTCAGAGAAACATTCACTAATTTAAAGACTAAGTCAAATACAAGCGAGCTTCTTTACATAACATTCTCTAGTTGAAGAGTTTTACTATATTTTTTTTTCTTTCTTACATTAACAATTATTTTTACAAATAAAATGGTTATTGCCAGCTTTTATAGTTTAAGAAAGATCATTTCATATCAAAAAATATCATTTCATTGTTTATAACCATTATAAAAAAAATTTATATTCGATCGTAAAAAATATTCAACATTTGACAATTATGAGCAATAAAAAATCTCAAAAAAAAAAAATTTTATTGACATTAATAGAAAATATTCAATTATTTCAATATTTAAACGAAAAAAATATAATTTTTTAAAAAAATTCATTTTATTTAAAAACCAAATGTACCCGTACATGTCAAATTGAAACTCGGATCTACTGTCAACTTAAAGGGGGCGTCAAACTATGTCTTTGGAACTATCACTAAATGTTTTCGATTTGTATCTAGAATAATCACTGTCACTAAAAACTAAATAAATATAAATAAAGAATAGATATATTTCTACGGTATTGTCTGTCACTAAAAACTAGATAAATATAAATAAAAAATCTATCTATTTCTATGGTATTATCTGTCACTAAAAACTAAATAAATATAAATAAAGAATTCAGTTCCCACATGAGTTCCTCCACTCGTTTTTCAAGTTTATCATTCCCTTCTTTAAGTGCGTCAGTTTCTCTTACAGCCTAAAGCAAATGGAAACAGATATCAACTGAGAGTAGAGAGAAACACAAAAATCATAAATAAATAAAAAATGAGACTGCTTAAATAGTAATTGATGAGTCATATAGAAGCAACTTAATTTTTATATATGAGGTTCCTAAGTTTGGAACTTTCCATTTTCAGGTTCCTAAGTTCTTTTCTGGCTACACACCCTCTCTATCGGCATTGTGTCAGAATTGAACCTTTCTTTAGCCTCTTATAATATGAGGAAGACTTGTAGCATTGCTAGCGAGCTTGAAATTTTTGAGAGAGAATTTAAATATTGAATGCATATGTCCTTAACAAATGGTCCTAATCCTACAAGAGTCAACTATAGCCTAAATTGTGATGAAGCTTTAGTCCGTTTCCTAAAATTGAACTCTTTATGGGCAGCGATTGCCCTCAAAGCTGTTTGAAAAAAGTTAAAGAAGAAATTGATGACCACAGTAACGATCATTAACATGTTAAGAAACTATGAATTGTGGCTTCCTTCCTATGTTTTTGCAATAAAACTTCCCTACTGGACAAGCTGTAGACATTGAACTTCATTGATTCAAACATCTATTTAATACTATTTATTATTGAGTAGATTCAATCTGAAAATTTTCATAAAATTTAAAAAATATTTGATACTATAATATGATAGCATACATAGCAGGTTCATCAATGCCATCAGGGCAATCACAAAAATTATCGTTAAGACGGTCAATGGAGAAGGCTTTTGATCCATCCTTACATTTGATGAGGTGAGAGGTATAATATTAATACGATGGGTAGAACCAGGGAAGTAAACAAATAAATATTAATAAGAGATGGGGGTATACAATGTGCAGGGTAAATGAATATGCAATTGCAAGCAATGGACCAATTTTAGGGACTTACATATAGAAAAACACGTCAAACATACCTTAAGTTAAATACAATACTGATTCATAAATTCTAATAATCTTGAAATTCTAACAGTATTAAACATATGATCCTTTACATACTTGTTCCATATCAAATTCTTCAAATGTAGGAATTCTAATTTCCTGAACAGCCACCAGAAAGTTTCTAACATTTTCAAAATACTAAAATGCAGATAATGACTCTCCAACCTATAAAGAATAATACATAATTTACATAACTAAACAAATAATAACCAAAAACATAGAGTAAATAAAATAAGGAACATCTCAACTGACGTTGAATACATCACCTAGTTGAACTTTGTTAAGAACATTACAAAGAATGATCCCACTCCTCAAACAAAGCCTAAACTCTTCCTTAGAAGTCTCTACGGGTAAATATTTAGCTGCAACAACTCCAACCATTTTTTCTCAACCACCATGCTGTTTCATATCTTCTAAATGTTGCATTTTATAGAATTTATTTTTCAGTCTCAAAATAGCTGATACAAAATCCATATATCTTTTTAATATAATATTGACAAATATCAACCTTCATTAAAATCAATATCATATAGAAAATGATGATAATTTGAGACATTAATGAAAAAAAAACTGAAAACTAATTATTCCCAGGAAATTACCAGCTTATTCCACTTTTCTAGATTCCAAATCAAGATCTTTGAGGCGAGTACCGTGTTGTTGAAGCACATCTTCAACCACAGAAGCAACTGAAAGGGACAATGTTACCAATTCAAGAAAGAAGCATATTGATTCTATAATCTATAACCTTTCCCATTTTTTCTGTACAAACTGGTACTCCAACTCCACTAACACAAATACCTCTTTCTATCTCTATCTATCCGCTTTACAGTATACAATACTCCCCACTACTCTTCCTTGCTTGGTTCTCTCCTTACGTCATGCTTCGACTCCAAACCTCATTATCAATCTAACCTTTCAGATCCTATGGGGTCTGAACAGAGACATCACTCCACATCTTATATTTATGAACTCTTGTGCTGATAAATAGGCCAACATCGATAAAGGTGGCCCCATCACTATTTGATTCCTTAGAAAAGGCATGCGACCTGTCTGACGCATTGGGGGTGTAGTTCTCTCAAATAATCAATAATCTATGTTAGGATAACTGTAGCCTGTCATGATCATAAACCCCCCATCATCATTTGTAAGACCTCCTTCAAATACAAGAATCCTAATATGTTCCTCCATGAACACAAACTTGAGCTGCAAGGACTCTCAACAATTCTTAAAGCATTAGCTTCTCCTTGCTTGAATAGACAACAAACAGTTCTCTCAAATAAGTAGGTGAATTAGAGAATTGGTTACAATATACTTATGTGGAAAATCCGTTAGAAGAGACATTAATGAGCCAAACCCAATACCTAACATAATCTCTCCTAATTAAGGCCTAATCCTAATTCCTAACATTCCCACAAACCAAATAGGGTGGAATTCAAACTTTACTTCTTAATTTGTCTAAAACTTATTCTTTAGAAATGTAACATCGCTAACAAAATAGCGATGCAATATTCTAAAACGAAATTCTTCTCGTCTTTCATGTTCATGGCAAGGATAGAGATATCTTAAATTCATTTAATCAAAGGTTGGTACTCGGCTACTTGCAACTCAATTCATGAAAACTTTTAACTTTTTCCCCTAGTTCAATGAAAAGATAGAATAAATCTAAATGAAAACCAACATTGAGAAAATGAAGGTTAGGATATGTTCAATATTGGCTCGTTTTCCTCAGCTTGTTCAAAACCCAAACTCATAACTCCATCTCCTAAATCATTAAAGACATTATTCCACAAAGCACAAAGTTCGGTTTTCTATTGTCATTTTAGTGTTTCTGACAAACATACAAAACCTGCAACTTTAAAGTTCGGTTTGCATGATTTTCATAAGTATAAACTACAAGGAAAAGTAAAAGCTCACCTCATGTGTAAGAATAATTGAGCGATTTATATATATTGCCCAAGACTTGAACAAGTGAGCTCCAGCTCCACTGAAAAGGAAGCAATTAACAAATCATGTATTAGCTAACAGGAAAGCCAAGCCAACCAATGTCTAAATCCAAAATAATTACAAGAACATTCATAATCTAATACTTGCCACATGCTTTTCAAACTGAAAAACAAATATGTGGTTACGGCATTTGGCTTATAATCTAATCATTACAGCCAGAGAATTTTAGCTAAGTAATTCAAAACAAGATATTACTTGTTTTGCACTTAAAGTATTCAACTATTTTACATATGCGTCCAATCAAATCACACTTCGATGCCCTTTTATTACATTGATCTCTAAAAGCAACTACAAAATCACGTAAAAGTAGTAAAATAGCATAGCTTTAAAAATCATCCCAAATTCCAACATCAAAGTTTAAAATTAACGTCTTTGTAACTGCCACCACAATCGAGGCCAAGTGCATGTTTAAATTGACAGTAAATTTTAAAAGTCACGGTAACACCACATTGTAATTTAACAAAATCATAGTGGCACACAACAAAGTCAGTGCAATCCAAATATGGACGCAATAATGATATAAAAGTTGTGATGCCTGAAAGTTTAAAAACTCTTTAGACCGATTATGTATATCAATTAATATCAAGGATTACAACCCAACGGAGACACTGCGAAATTACCTAACTACCGACTGGCCTATCAAGCAAATTTATGCTCCACTGAATATCTATTTACCAATTTTATGCTATTTTACTTTTTTCCCAATTCCTTATTGTGTACTTAAGAGAAAATAAATTAAAAATCAGTTAGAAAGTGAGAACAAAAGAAGAGGGTCAAATAATTATTGAACTGAAATTAAAGCAGTGTAAATTGAAATTTTAGATTAGCACTCATATCAGCTCAAAATTAGAACAAATCGCAAACCCACAAAGTGTTGATTTTATATTTATTTATTTTATAATTTTGACTATTTTCTAATGATATATTATTATAACGTGAGTATTTTGAAAAATAAGTATAATTATAGTGATTAATTTGAATATGAGAATTTTGGTCTTTAATAATATGTATTTTTTTTAAAAGGTTAATTATTTTAATTTCTCTAATTTATCAAGTATTATTTTTGAAATATTAGTAATTAAATTTTGTTAAAAAAAAATAACTTTGATAATTGTTGGTTTTATTAAAAAAAAAAAAGATTAAATGTGTTTCATGGGATAAGCCAAGTAAAACCTAATTAAAGAATAAAACCAAACCAAAAAAATAGAGGAAGAGAAAGATACGACACGACAGCTGCTACTCCCAAGAGGAATTGGAACAAAATTAAAAGAAAATTGGCACCGGTGATCGACAACTGTTCTAGAAAAGTTTCTCCATTTTTGTCCAAATTTCAGTATGTTATTTTACTCAATTAACTAGTCAATTAAACACGATTTTCCATATATTTAACAACCACAATTTCTCTCTAAAATATCTGATTTCTCTGTTTGTAGAATTCGTTATTTTGCATCGTTCCCCTTCACCGTAAGTCCGATTTGAGTGAAACCAACGCCAAAACGACCGTGTGAAAAGTGGCTATATTATCCACTGATTTGTTTTCTGATTAATGGTAATTTTCCTCGACCGAATTTCGAATTTAGTTTTTAGAGTATCTTCTCATAATTTACTTTTAACGTTTACCAATAAATTATCGAATTAGATCGATTGATGGACAAAAAGTCAATGAACAAATGTTGTTTGCTCGTGGAATCCTATTCGTGTGTGAAAGCGTCGAAATAAGGTAAGGGGAGAGAGATAATTTGAATTAATGAGTATAATATATTGTGAGATGAACGGGAAAACCGTATTTCCCAACGATTCATCCGGGGCTCGCTACGTACGACAATAGCCCTTTGAGTGATAAATTGATTAATGTAAAAATATGATAATTGTGAGATTAAAATATGGAATAGAAATATTTATAACGTGTTGATTGATTTAACTCCGTTGAATGTGAGGTATTTGATATTATTGTGATGTTTGTTTTATTTTTATTAAATTTGAGATATTTGCTATTATTGTGATATTGGATGTCACATGAATTTTATGTATATGTTTGATTAGACGTGTCTATGTGATGTGATAATAAAAAAAAGTAAATTCATTTTGATAAGTTAATGTGATTATGATGATGTATAATTAATAATAATGATGTTATAAATTTGTGATAAGTGTATGTGATGATGTATGGTTAATGATAGTGATGCTATAAATTTGTGATGAGTTTATGTGATGAGATATTATTAATGATAGGGATGTTGTGAATTTGTGATGAGAATATTGAAGTAACCCCATAGTTGGTGAAATAATTGTGATTCCAATTTGTGTTTGAGATGACGGTCTTAATAAAGTATCATAGGCCAACGAGGGGAGAAAATAAATATTGAAAATTTGTAAAGTGAAGATTATTTTGTCATCATATAGGTAGGGCCTGACAAGCCTAGTGATTCCGAGGAAGTACAACTGAATGAGCCTGATCGTGGCGGTCTGCTACCGAGCCTTAGGGCAAGATTGTTAGACCTTGGAGGTATTCGGGTGGAGAATTCCTAGGTGACTTGGAGGTAGCACTCCAAATGTCGGATTGCGTTGAGGGGATCTATGAGGATATGGCCAATTTGAATTGTCCGTCCATCAGGATGATGGCATAGTATCAAGCCTTATTTGATTGATCTGACTCCGAATCTAGCTCCTGCTCACAACTAAATTAACTAACTATAACTTTTTCTTGTACCACTCAATCACTTGGTTATCTTTTTGATAGAGATATAGATATATATTACAATGTTTTTGTTATATTGAGTAACTCGGAATTATACCGATAAAATTGTGTATAACTCTACATTGGTACTGACTAATATATTTAATATTGTTGTATGAGTCTATATTACTTGTTTAAAAAAATAGGACTAAGTAAATTATTATTAATAAAGTAAACTCGTACTTCCTTATACGCGTTCAACTATAACACGCACTTGTCAACACATTCTTCAAAGCTTTCTTCCACTTTAGTTATAGCATTAAATGTAACTTTCTCAAATGAACAAGAAGGTGAATCGTATCAAAAATATTATTCAACTGAATTTTCAATACTATCAACTTAAAACATTTCCTTTTACTGTTACAGTGGTGCATAACTTCAGACATATTAAAGATCACTATCTCTTATTAAAATCTCAATATGAGTTAATCATGTTCAATATCAATCAAAGCTCTACTGAGAGCTAAAAGTGTCCTTTTCAAAGATGAGTGATACCTTTTCATCTTCCTCTATATCAAGGATAACAAATTCTACCAAAAAAAAAAAAAAAAGTATCCACCCTTACCAACGCATCCTCCATTATTCTCTAAGCACGCTTGATAGACCAGTTCACAAGCTATAAGGATATCCTTGTTGATATGCATTCAATGCCTTCTAAATTTCTCATCATTGATAAAGACATGAGATTTATGTTGACACCTGAATTACACAAGAGCTTTTCCAATAGTTAGTTTATCAATAGTCCAAGGGATAGTGAAGCTTCCTTGATCTTTTAACTTTGGAGGAAGCTTCCTCTAAATGATAGTATTGAACTCTTCAGTAAATGCAATTGTTTCTTATTCTTTGAATTTTCTATTTTTTTGGTCAACAATTCTTTCATGATTTTAGCATAAGTATGCATATGCTCCAATGCCTCGGAAAAAAGATTATTTATTTGCAATTGAAAAAAAAATCTCCAGGAACTTTGCAAATTGTTCGTCACTTTCTTTCACTATTAATTTTCCTATATAGGTTTTTTTACGCATCTATACTATTCTACTCTTTCAAACAATATCTCTTAGTGGATGATCAATCTCTCTACAATCAGTGTTTTATTAAAAATAAAATTGAAACTCCAATATTTACTTTGTCGGTATATTTTGTTTAATAACTCTTTTTATTCCATTGCACTGTTGTGTTTCTTGTCATTTTTAATTCTACTTTTTTACTTTGTATTCTCTATTTAATTTGTAATTTCATTAGAATATGCCAACTTAGATCAATTTCATGCTCAATCAATTTAAAATTATAATTACATTACAACACGAGTAAAAAAAAAAGAGCACGACTATATATATTAATTATATATATTAAAATTTTACGGTAGATAATTATATATATTAATATTTTAAAAAAAAAAAATAGATTTAAGTCTTTTATCACTAAAAAATAATTAATGGGCTTTGTTTGTAGGATGGTCTTCACTATGGGTTTATTTTAAAAAATTTTTATTTTATTTTATGCATCCTAACCACACATTTGAACATTTGAGAGAATGGTGAATGTTTAGCAATTAATATTTTTTTTAAATAATATAGTAATTAGAAAGATATAAATTTTAACAAATTATTGTTTAATAGAAGACGAACAAAAAATTGTCATACTCTACAAAGATGTTGAATTCAACGTAATATATTGCACAAATTTCAATCCATATTCATCTGGTCTAAATTGTTTAATAGTGCACTTTTGTAACTCCAAGAAATGCATTCAAGAAGGAAAAACAGGAACACGACCAGATATCTGCAAAAATTACAAATAAAAAACATTAGACAAAAGGGTGAGTGAGGGACATATGAGATGGAAACTTTGATGTGTTTGTTGAGAATTATGATTGAGCCCAAGAAAAAAATATTGAAATGATTATATGAAGAATTGTTATATAATAAGTTGTGTTGCACTTTTATACTCTTTAACGTAACTAACCTAACAAATTCTACTTAGTCGTAAGTTTCTTGCAACAGCCTCTAATAGGGTTGGTTCAAACTTCTTTTGAAAATAGTTGCGTACACAAGATTTCATCTGGCAACGAGCTAATGTGATCATCATCAATATGCATTGCAAAACTATGAAGATCAATTAATTATAAGAAATACAATATACTAACATAGTTGTAGTCTCCATGAAGCACAAATAATGCATTATCACTATCAAGTGTCAACAACCTTTTGTTAAGTGTAGAATATTTTCGACATTGATATTTATATATAACAATTTTTTATCAGATATTATTATTACCATTTATTAATTACAATTTAAAATTTAGATTTAATAAAAAAATATATCAATTTTCATCGCATGTTTTAATTTTATTTTTTCTCTTTTTTTTTTATTTTGATTTCTTCACTACACATAAATTTATTTGTTGAAAATCAATAATGTTTTTATCAATAACCTATCTTATTAGAGAACTCAATGTTTAAATTACAAAAAAAAAAAAAAAAAAAAAAAAGAGAGAGAGAGAGAATAGAGTTTGTTACTATAAATTAGATAGAGTTCGTTACTATAAATTAGATAGTAAACTCTATCTTATTACGTGTTTTTTGAGAATAGTCAAAATGACAGATCATATAAATTCTAAGTAAATTTTGACGTTATCCTTTTTTATCATCGTCATGGATTGAGATTTTGCAATTTAATACAAAAGTTTAGGAATTGATAAAATTATACAATAATATAAAAATTTATTAGTTTGATATATATATTTTTATTATTATTAAATTAATTTTTATTATCTAAAATTTTATTTTAAAGAAATTCAACATATATATGTTAACAGGGAGCTCCTAATATAATCTCCAATTTATAAGTTCCACCTGTGTTAGTCAATTGTAACCAACTATATAGTTTTTTCTTTCTTTCTTTTTTAGAATTTGTGGAAAAAAAATCTGTTATTTTAACTAGGAGGTATTATTAACATTATGCCTTTATATTTAATCCAAAAATCCTAAAATAAAATAAAAAATGTTAACAAAAAAAAGAAAAACACCACATTTTCATTCTTCAACTCTTCTTCATGTTCTCCCATCAAACTTTAGCCGCAAGCTGCACTTCCTCCTCACCTTCGGTTGTTGAGAAATCGATAAAATATTAGCTATATAAACAAACTTACTTAAGATTGAATTCAGATATTCTTTAATAATTTATCTTTAACTGAAGTTTATTAATTACTTGAGCTATTACTTGATTAAGTGTCCATTCTCTTTAATACATTGAACATTAATATAATTATAACATACATCTGTTTTATTTTTTAAAATTATAATAAATAAATAAATTTCCAATGTAGTAAGAGTTTAGGAGACAAATGTCAAATCTCATCTTAGAAAGTTGTAAAATGACTAATATTTACACTTTGATTAATAATAATTTATCCCTTCTCATTTTTTTTAAAATAAATAAAATTATAACAACTAAATTATAAAGGATAAAAAAAGGGATTTTTTGTTAAAACAATAAGAGTAAAATTAATTAAAAAATATGATAAACTACAAATTAAAAATCTAGTTGAGGTAACATATTAAAAAATGCTTTAAGTTAGTAAAATAATTATAAACTTATAATGATTAACAAATACATATTTTTTTTAATGAGTTAATAAGTTAACTTATTTGTCACCAGACTCTTAACTTTTATACTTCGGTAAACATACAAATTTGTAAGAACAGACTTATAGTATTTAAAACAAGAGTTGAGATTATAAAGATGGTCCAAATTTTTTACCCCTTAAAAATTTGAAACAGAATTTATTCACATTTAAAAAAGAAACAAAATGTAAAATGTTAGCATTAGTCTTAATGTAAGCTAAACTAACCTTAAATCTTAATAAAAACAAAAAACAGAGAAGTGTAGGTTTTAATGTCTGAATTTTTTACATTAGAAAGTTTAATAACATCAATTTTTTCAAATTTAAAAATACTGTTAGTGTTAACATATATTTAGAACTTACACTTGAACATTTAGTTAGTCACAATGACTTTTTTTAATCTTCTCAACTCCAACTCTGATCCGTCAAGTTTTTGAGGAAAGGGAAGCCTCTACATGAGTTAGTTTATAAGTTCTAACAAGTCTTCTCAACTTTCCTCTTAGTGTCGTCTAGCCGTTGAGGAACAAAATCAGTCACTATAGGACTTGGTTACAAAAAGGAGTGTTTGTGAGTTTCGCAATTTTCTCTCTTACTAGAGGATGTTTATAGAACAATCTCTCATATTTTTATTACTCAACCACTTAGATAAATTTGATAAATTTCTAACTCAATGTTTTTGCTTGCTGTTTTGTGTGATCGGTTGTATTATTTGAATTTAGAATCAGGTTCTATTTATAGATGCATTTGCAACATTGCCTTTGTCCTACAAAGTATGGTTAAATGTCCTTTAAAGAATTGTTGTGTCTCTTTTAAGGAATGGTCGTGTGTTTCTTCATGGTATGGTTTGTTTGTCCTTCAACATGGTGCTTCATTGTCTTCAAAAAATACATATTTGGTGTTCAACTCTAGCTGTTAAACATCAAATTGAAACTTAGAATTTTTCTAAGTGTTTTTGGAATTATGTTTTAGATGAAATAGAATGTGTTGGATCGAGAAGTACGAACACCAGTGGCATGGCTTCTTGACCAGGAAACAAGAACACCAGAATGACTTGATTAGAGGCATGACATGGCTTCATGATTATTGGTCCAAAGGCAGGAAGTAACCAGAGGCATAATTAATCGACCAGAAGCAATAACTAGAGGCAAGTTTACTAGACCAGAGGCAATAATAAAAACAAAAGTAAATGATTAGAGGTTGACTATTAGAGGCACTAACTATGTCAGAACATTTACTTTTACTAGAGACATTGACTTTTTCCAACGTTAATTTTGAATGGGCATTGGCATTTGTCATAACATTGACTTTTTTGGGTATTGACTTGTGCCCCTAACGTTGACTTCCATTATAGGCATCTTATACGAGGTAAGAAAGTTAGATGCTTACTTCATCTCTAGAAGCAAATTATTAGAGGTAACTGGTGAGAGACAGTTTTGAACAGAAGCTTAGTTGCTTCACTAGAGGCAGACCTTCGAAAAGTTTGTTTTGATTCATTAGAGGCAAACTTCAACAAATACACGGAATCAAAGTCAAATGCAGTCTTGGCAAACCTTCTTGTACCACCAGAGACAATCTAATGTTTTGTATCATCAAAGGCAGTATTTTAGAGACATTTTTTCTTTAGTTTTGAATGTAGAATTTTCATGACCTTTTGACCAATTCATTAAAGGATATATCATGATATCATATAACGTTGTTTGTGGTCTTGGAACTGCACACTTAAATAAAATATTAGTGCCTAAAATTGATCCCACAAACTGATTTTGTTATCATGCAAACAAGTAAGATCTTTTGTACTTGACTAATGTATTAATATTGTTGTATGAGTCTATATTGCTTGTTTAAAAAAATAGGACTAAGTAAATTATTATTAATAAAGTAAACTCGTACTTCCTTAGATGCGTTCAACTATAACACACACTCGTCAACACCTTCTTCAAAGCTCTCTTCCACTTTAGTTATAGCATTAAATGTAACATTCTCAAATGAACGAGAAGGTGAATCATATCGAAAATATTATTCAACTGAATTTTTAATACTATTGACTCTAAAATATTACCCTTTATTGTTACAGTGGTGCATAACTTCAGGCATATTAAAGATCAATATCTCTTATTAAAATCTCAATATGAGTTGATCGTGTTCAATATCAATCAAAGCTCTACCGAGAGCTAAAGTGGCATTTTCAGGATGAGTGATACCTTTTATCTTCCTCTATATCAAGGATAGCAAATTCTACCAAAAAAAACAAGAAATTATCCACTTTTACCAACACATCCTCCATTATTCTCTAAGCACGCTTGATAGACCAGTTCACAAGCTATAAGGATATCCTTGTGGGTTTGCATTCAATGCCTTCTAAATTTCTCATCATTGATAAAGACATGAGATTTATGTTGACACCAAAATCACAAAGAGCTTTTCCAATAGTTAGTTTATCAATAGTCCAAGGGATAGTGAACCTTCCTTGATCTTTTAACTTTGGAGGAAGCTTCCTCGAAATGATAGTATTGCACTCTTCAGTAAATGCAATTGTTTTCTTCTTCTTTGAATTTCTACTTTTTGGTCAACAACTTTTTCATGATTTAAGCATAAGTATGTATTTGCTCCAATGCCTCAGCAAAAGGTATATTTATTTGCAATTGAGAAAAAATCTCCAGGAACTTTGCAAATTGTTCATCACTTTCTTTCTCTTCACTTGAAGGTATGGTAACTTCACATAAGAGGTGGGGATTTCTTCAAATGAAACTTTCATCGATTAACATGGACTTATACGCATCCTTCTTGACCTTTGTACCCTCAATTTAAGCTTCTTCCATCTTTTCTTGCTATGGTTAACTTCCTACAACCTCTTTCGTTTTTTTCTTTGGTGGTTTTGAAATAGGTGGTCAAGTCACTTTTTCGACCATTCAAACTTATGGTCTTCCAAATCTTATTCTTAAGATTATCAAAAGTATTACCAAAGAAACTCCCGCTAGTTTTTTCTGCTATTTGCTTCGACAACTGCCTAACTTGCATTTCTAAGATGTTTCAAGGATGCAACTTGACTCTTGTTTACCTCCTCTTGCTTCTTCCATGATGATTCAACTACCTACATAAATTTATTGAGAGTTTCCTCCAATGATGGTCCTTTCTTTTGTCATTGAGCTTGTTGATTGGAACATTATCCATCATTTTAAAACACATGAGCATTGATTTTGAAGGAATAAACAAAACATGTCATTGCTATACTCCAAATTTTTTTGTTATTTTGAATGTATAGTGTTCAAGTTACTAACTAATTTAAATTAAAGGGTAATTTAGTAAGTTTCGTTTATTTTTTTTTTTAATTTGCAAGACCTTTTTTCCTTTAAGTTAAGACTTTACAGTTTATGATATTTTAAAATTTATTACAATTTTAGAAAGAAAAAAAACTTAGTTACGTTTTGATTATATTAAACATATGATGGTGTTAAATATACTTTTGTTATATATGAATATTGTGAATATGGATGTTCATTGAGTACATGATTTACGTGGAATAAGAAACATTAGAAGATACTTATTAATGGATATGTTAACTGCAAAATATGATATCTTTGTAAATCTTCTTAATATAGACCTTATAAATGAGGGTTCAAAGAATTGAGGGATAACACAAGAGTATAATGATACTTTTTTTTTATTTCTAATTTTCTTTGTCTCTCAATTCTCTAAAATTTAGCTTTACTATAATTTCTTATATTTATATTTTACTCTTATTTGATTAATTTATAATACGTTATTAGCACGAAAACTCTACCATAAGACTAATGAATAATCAATTTAGAGATTTGTTCTAAGAATATTTCTTCTTACTAATTCTTCTTAATTTTCTAAAAAATAGATTCTTATTATATTCTTTTCATGATTATATGACTTGAATATTTTATTTCTTTTATTCATATCAATATTTTTTGTCATATAAATTGTTGTTAGAGGAATTTTTTTTGTTTATATAGTTGTCTCTAGAATTTAACATTAAAGCATATCTTGACAGATTGCAAAAGAGTGATTTTCTTGGATCATCATATATGAGATTTGTTTTATAAGTTCTAAAGAAATCATAGTTTTTATATCAAAATTATGTGAAGGTTTGCAAAGATAATGAAATATAAATAGTTCTCTAAAGAACTACACAGTTATATAAATCATATCTGAAGAATTGCTGAAAAATGAGCTGTCTTACACTATTTAATAATATCTTTGTGATACAATCTTAAGAAGAACTAAATTTAATATTCAATTTCCCTAATTGAATTGTCCAATTGGAATTTTGGTATATGGTTCTTGAAGAACTAATAATTTAATATCATGCATCATTTTAGGAATAAAAAAAGTGTTATTTTATTGTATGTTTATGAAGATTTGTGAGAAGACACTCTAAAAATTAAATTCCAAAATCGATCAAGGAACTTACCATAAATCAGAAAACAATCAGTTGATAATATAGGCCACTTTTCACACAATTCGTTTTGGCGTTGGTTTCCACTCACATCAGACACGGTGAATGAAGAACGGTGCAAATAATGAATTCTACAAACGAGATCGAGTATTTAGAGAGAAATTGATGTTGTTAAAAATCTGGAAAATTGTGGTTAATTGACTAGCTAATGGATGAAACAACATACTGAAATTTTGGTAAAAACAGATAAAGTTTCTTGGACAGTTATCGATCGCCGATGCTAATTTTCTATTTTTTTTTCCTCCAAGTGCGGCTGGTTCTTCATCTTTCCAAATGCTAGCATTGTGTGGCTGCTATTCATTTCATATTGTGGCCTATTTGGGTTATATTTGACCTTTTATAAATATATATATATATATAATATATATATATATATATATATTATATATTATTTTATTAATCTAACTCATTTAATCCCATTTTATTATTATTATTATTATTATTATTATTATTATTATTATTTTTATTTTGCTAAAATAAAATTAATAGTTATTAAATCTCCTTTTTAATATTCCTCCAATTTTCCAATTATTACTAATAATTTATAAATTAGAGTAATTAAAATAATCAATATAAAAAACATATTACTAATAATTAAAACTCTCACGTTCAAAATAATCTCTACAATTATACTTATTTCTCAAAATACTCACATTATAATAATACCATCATATTAGAAAATAGTCAAAATTATAAAATAAATAAATATAACATCAATATTTTATATTAATTACTAAATCATAATAAATATATATAAAATCACAATGTCATAACAAGTATATAAAAATAAACGAAATCAAACACAATTTCATCAATTTTATCTCAAAATAATTATTTATAAAAAATTAATTAAAAATAGAAAATAGTTATAAATAATTGAAATATACGTGCATACTTAACATCAGTCAAACGCACATAAAAGTATTACATTAATTGGATACACGTATATACACGTAAAATCGCATAAAATCTTTTTCTTTAAAATATATATTACACTAAAATACTATTATTTTTTAAAAAATATATCAAATAATAAAATATAATATTTATTATTTATATCGCTAATGTAATCTAGTATTTATAAAACTAGCACATCATAGAAAGCATCTATATAACAAAAATTAGCCACAAACTTATCAACATATATTCTAAAATAATAACAACCATCAAATTAATTATTTAAAATTCTATCTTAATAAAAATAGTTTATTATAAAATTTGGGGTGTTACAAGGGTGAGTGAGGGACATATGAGATGAAAACTTTTGATGTGTTTGTTGAGAATCATGATTGAGCCCAAGAAAAAGAAAAATAAAATT